>WSYH01000948.1:97700-150934 GCA_036426205.1 Ascaphus truei | reverse complement strand
GGTAGCCTTTGGACTGCACTGGGAAGATCCATTTTAACCTCCCAATCACCTAATATTTGAAACGCTTACATCTCCTGATTGGAGCATCAGAATTAAAAAATTCAAAACAGTCTTGCAAAGGGCAAAGCGATATCCTATCAAGTGGAAAAAAAATGCAACACCCCCGCCCTCGCGTAATCAATAGCGTGCTGCCGTAAGTAAATTACAAAACATAAGCGATAAAAGCAGGGTCTTGTATGTTACAAACAAAATGTAATCTATATTAATAGATTTTTTTCTTCAAAACCTGTTTTGTAGGGAACAAGGTCACAAATCAAACATACATGGAGGGTTTGAAATTAGTGTGCAGTACGTAAAACATTCAAAGATAAGTCACGGTGGCACTGTTTGTGGACGTGCAGACAGCCTCATCAAACCTAAACACAGTACAGAAAGGCCTCGACATGCCAATCGGAAGTGAAACATTTGCAGTTTAATAAAACAGTGGGTATGGATTTTGGTTCCTCAAATTGGACCATTAGTGTAGTTATGACAAAAAATGTATATAAGAATGAATATTAAAATGCCTTTTATTTTAGGCAGGAAGAACTTGTAGGAGGCATGTATTTGCTTTTGAGGCCTTCAGTATTTGAAAGCATTGCTGCATTAAGAATAAAGCTAAATACTCACCAGTTGTAAAATTAAAATATCCCTCTCCTGGACAGTAACACACTTTCTATTCACCTTAAGCCCAGCGGTAGCGCAAAACTGGGGGGGGGCAAGATTTATGTAGGGAGGGGGGGGGGGGGTTGCAAAGCTGCATGCGAGGGAAACCTGGGGGGCGGGCAGGAGCTGTGAACGGGCAGCCAGGAAAGGGCTCCGGGCAGAGGCTGCTTCCACAGTTCCATGGCTGTGTCGCATGCACAGAACGGGGGGGCGGGGCTGAAAAGAGGGGAGGGGCCTGACCTGCAAACAGACAAGACCCCAATGTCTACTGTATGTTTAAGGCAGCAGTTCTTCAGAAGAAAATATGGGGGAAATGAGAAGGCTTAGTTAAAACTAAAAAAACCAACAAGGCTGTGTGTGTGGTGTGTGGGTGAGTGTGTGTGTAGTGGAGGTGCGAGGTGTGTGTGTGAGAGGGCTGGGGGGGGGGGGGGGGTTGAGTTTGTGTGTGTGTGTAGTGTGGGCGGAGGGGTGTTGGAGCTGATGTTCGGGTGTGGGGGGGGGGGTTGAGGGGTAGTGCTAGCGCTGAGGGGGGGGTTGAAGGTGTGTGTGTGTGTGGGAGGGGGGGGGTCTTGAGGAATGTGTGTGATGTGTGTGGGGGGGGTGGAGCTGGTGAGATGTGTGTGGATGATGAAAGGGGAGCGAAGGTTGGTGTGTGTGTGAGGGGGGGGAGGTGTGTGTGTGTGTGGGGGGAAGGGAGGTCTGTGTGTGATGTGGGGGGGGGTTTGTTTGAGTGTTAGACTGGTGGAGGGGGGGTTGCTATTTTGTGGGGGGGTTGGGGGGGTCTTTACGCGGGATGATGTTGTGTTGTAGTGTGTGTATTGTGGGGGGGGGGTTGAGCACAACTTGTGATGTGTTGTAGGAGGGGGGATGGTGAATGTGTGGAGATATGGGGGGGTTATGAGTGGGGGGTGTAGATGAGGGCGGGGTGTGTGTGTCAGGTGCGAGGGACAGGGGTTGTGTGAATTTGTGGGGGTGGAGCTGAGTGTGGTGTGTGTGATGGGGGGGGGCTTGAAGAGGGGGGGGGGTTGCTGTGTGGGTGTGTGTGCTGGGAGGGGGGATGTTGGGTTCGTGGTATGTGTTGGTGTGTGAGGGAAGAGGGTTGTGGTGTGTTGGCCGGGGGAGGGGGGTGGATGTGGTGGTGTGTGGTGGGGGTGAGTTGTATGTGTGTGTGGGGGTAGGGTGTGCGAGTGGGGATGTGGGGGGGGGTTGTATGTAGCTGGTTGTGTTGGGGGGGTGGTTTGAGAGGGTGGTTGTGTTGGGTATTACGCATGCGTGTGGTAGATGGGAGATTAATGTTGGGGCCGGGTAAACGTCCGATGCTCGAGAAGTTGGTTCTTGCTTTTAAGTTGGACGGCAATGGGGGCGTCTTGGCAGAGGGGGGGTGATGGGACTGGGGTGATGGGGAGGGCTTAGGGGGTTGTAGGTGGATTGGCCAATCTGGGTGGGTGTGTGATGTGAAATGCAGAGCGGTTGTTAGTGTGAGTCTTTGCGCAGGCAAAACCTACTTATTTAGGCGGGGCACGTGCTCGGCGGCAAAACCTGGGTGTGCACAGGCGAAAAGAGAGAAAAAAGCTGTGCGGGAGGCGCGGGCAGCCTAAGATGTGCGCCGGAGCGGCTGAACAGAATAGTGCAGGTGGCCCGGAAACGTGATTCAGAGAGGACAGGGGGGAGGAGCACGCGCGCGAGAGGAGCGCTGTGTAATGTCAAACGCCACTCCTTGGTTGTTGCCCTGCAATAGCAGCTCTGTGTGCTTCCTCTCTCATGGGAACCTGCTTTGCTGCGATCCTCTGACAAGTGAGCTGGGCAGCGTGTGGAACGCAAGCTATTATAATTTGCTAGAGCGAGCTGTTGAAGTATGTAAGTATTTAGATTGCGCTTATAGTGCGGCGACGCGCGACGTCGCCCGAAAAACAAATGCATTTCGCACACTGCGTGCGCTATATAGTAAGCGTGACGCGATTTTTTGAAGCCGGCAATATTTGATTTTTAGGGTGTGCCTCATTGTGACAGCCTCTGAACGAATCAATGCTGGTCGCTCGCACCGCCACAAAGCGAAATACAACTTTCGCTAGCGGACGACCGGTGACATCACGCGTCTCCATCCGGGGCAATATACGCGCGCGACCACTAGACATATTTGTATTTACATTGATACCGTTTAATAAAGGGTTTTTTTTTTCCAGTGATGTTTTATTAAAATCAGGCAGGGGGGGGCCCGAGAAATGTCATGATGAAAAGGGTGCTTGCATAAAAAGGTTGCTCACCCTGCCTTTAACCAACGTATTGAATTGATAGACCCTACAGTATAAACAAACTGTACTTTGGATGATCTCTCCACAGGATGGGGCCAATAGAAAATCCACAACATAATCTGTGGGGTATATTAAAAACCAGGAAAGTGTATGTGGTAAGGACCTAGTGAGAATGGTAAACATCCAGGTGATGGTCCAGTCATTCTTGCCATCCTCTCCCAAAGATAAAGGAACAAGAAGAAAGATCAGTAAGAGGGGGGGCCATCAGGTGTTTATTAGATATAAAGGAGAAAAAAAAAAAAGAAAGAATGAGAGGGGTGGGCGGAGGGGTTGGTATTGAATGTAGGGCTACAACCAGTTTTGAACATGAAAAAACGGAAACACAGAAAAATTATTATATCAACAAATGACATCTGTCCTTTAAATTTCTTTATGGGCCGTACCCAGCTATTTGAACAAGCTCCTTACACCCCTACCACAATGCAGCACTTACACCTGAGATCTGACTCCAAAAGACTGTTCATGATCCCAAGGCTCAAAAAAGTATCCGGCCTCTTCTCCTTTTCTTACCGTGCACCCCAAAAATGGAACAACCATACGCGGGAGACTCTCACATCCACCACCGAGTTTAAGTTCTTTTCAAAATAAGGCTTTGTCACACATTTAATCTGGTCTGTAACGTGTATTTCATACCGCCCATAAATATATTTTATTTAAATGTGCATGCAAATGTCTTGTATATAATGTATACCGGTTCATTTATGTAACTGTATTGTAACCAGTATTATTTGTCTAACTCTGTGCCAGGAATACTTGAAAACGAGAGGTAACTCTCAGAAGGGGTAATACTTCTCCGCTAAAATATTTAATAAATTAAATTAACTAAAAAATTAATATTATAATGATATTTAGTCTAATAGTGTTCAACATTGATGCTGATTGAATACATTCTCACTTCTTCACCATTCTTTCTCTACCTTACGCAATTCTTATCCCTACCCTCACTCATTTTCTCTCACCATTCCCATCATTCGTCTACTCCCAGACGACTCTAACCTTCCCTACGCCTCCCAGTTATGTGCTCACATTCCTCTCCCCCATTTCTCTTCTCTCTAACCTTCTGATTCTCCCTCACTGTTTCCCACACCCATTCTGCGCTTATAATCCCCTTCCCACCCATTCTCATCCCTTCCCTTCTTCGTACGCCTCCCATTGCTCTCATTCCTTCTCTATTCTCTCTCTCCCCTCATGAACTTCAGACACACACACACACCCTGACCTGAACTCAGACACACACAGCAAGATACTGAACCCCGACATGACGCTAGTGCCACACCAGCTACTGACCTGCCAGACAGACACACACAAGCTACGACCTGCAAGACACACACACACACTAGCTGACCTGGACACCAGAACACACCACAGCTACTGATCTGCACAGACACACACACAGCTACTGACCTGCACAGACACACACACAGCTACTGACCTGCACAGACACACACACAGCTACTGACCTGCACAGACACTCGCACACACTGACCTGCACAGACACAGACACACCACACACACGCTCTAAGGAGCAGCATGCAGCGCCCCCTGTGGCTGTAACTACATGTTTCTCTCTTCATATTTCTAGCTCCATTCATACAGATCCTGACCCCGCCCCTTCACGATCCTGGCCCCGTCCCCTCACGATCCCGGCCCCGTCCCCTCACGATCCCGAAGGACCCAGCAAATCCTGGCCCGCGGCCCCATCACAATCCGTGGCCCGTGCCGGCCACCTCACCGAAATCTTGGCCCTGGCCGACCCTCACCATCTTGGCCCGGCCCCCCTCACCATCTTGGCCCGGCGCCACACTCACCATCTTGGCGCCTCGGCCCCTCACCATCTTCGGGCCCGCCCCCTCAGCATCTTGGCCCGGCCCACCCTCACATCTGGCCCGGAGCCGCCCTAAGCCCCCTACAAAGTCTCTGGGCCCGGGCCCCCTGCAGCATCTTGGCCCGGCCCCCTCACCATCTTGGCCCGGCCCCCTCACAATCTTGGCCCGCCCCCTCCTTCTCTGCAGCCCAAACCGGGACATTTTAAACATTTTCAAATAATTGTCGGGACACCGGGACATGCACAGTAAATCCGGGACTGTCCCGGCTAAACCGGGATGTCTGGTCACCCTAGTCCTATGAACTGAATTGCAGCCTTAACCTATGCAGAAACTTCATCTACACAGAAATATTCTTGTACAGCAAAGGAACTGGTCAAATTAATTTTCAAGGAGGGCATTTTACTTTCAGAATGTTAACTACTTTTTACTTCTACATGTTTAGCTTTCCACCACAACTAATTTAATTTTTTCTTACTTCACCCAACATTAATAAGGAACAGATGACAAAAATCGTTCACATTTGTTTTAATGATGATCTTAGTCAAAAGTGTAGCTTTGAAAATCTCTAGCTATAATGAAAACGTGAAAAAATGAGAAGAGACCTTTTTGAAAAAAATTGAACTCTTACTTTTGGAGGGGTTTCTGGAACACATTGCCAGCCTCTCCAACACTGAAGTGGTTAAAGCTTTTTGGTGGACCCGTATATGCCTCCGAACTCCCAGTGACTAACAGTGCTTACCACTAAGAATATAAGCTTAATAAGACAGATTGGCCTAAAATAGATATTTTAAATTAAACAGACAACTTCTACCCTGCCATAAAATAAGGGATTTCTTATGCAAATAAAGTAAAAAACAACAAGAACCAACTTCTAAAGAAAGGACTTTAAATTGTATGAATACTTAAACATACAAACAAAATGCAGCTTTGCTTCCTAATGGACTTTGTTCTGTTGAAGACCTTCCAAACATCAACTCTAATTTCTCTGCTAAATTGCTGTTTCACTGCTTAAATCTTTCACTTGACAGTCCTTAGCTTGGGCTTAAAACGTCACACATTCAAGCAAAGGGTAAAAGTTTAAGAATGGCAAGTCATTAGCTTTCCATGGTGAAAACGCACAAAAAAAAGAAGTCAGCTGGGCAAAAAACAAAAATGAATACATTTTGTTTTGAAGCTCTGGCCTTGAGCGAGGCGATTCCTGCTGAAGACAAATGCAATACATTTCAAATAACTAGAAAAAATGGAAAGCAGCAACTTTTTTTTGCAGAAAAAGTAAACACGTCAATGCAAATGCATCATTTCATAAACCTCTGCCAGTTTTAATCTCAAAGTTAAACCATTTCACAATTGTACTTGCGCCTCGTCAGTGCTTTCTGAAGAAAATTCTTTGGCATTTTCTGTTTCTTTTCTGTTTCCTTCTGTAATAACATTCTCACTTTCAGATTTGGTCCCATTAGGTATAGAGTACTTGCCGTTCATGAACCCATGTTCTGTTATCTCTGAGATGGCAATGGCTTCTTGGATTTTTAGCTCCCCTTCTTGCACGGCTTCGCCGTCTTCTAGGTTTCTCAGAACAAGAGGAAGTTTTGAGTCTGCCACAGTGTTTTCTAGCAAAGCAATGTTGCTCTCCTCATATTTCGGAAGTGGAGTGCCTTCTTCAAAATTCTTGTTGTATTGCTTTCTGTTATCAGATGCACTCTTTACTGCCTTTTCCAAGATCTCTTTCTCCACTAATCGCAGTTTAATAGCCATTGCTGAATGAAACGTTAGGTCCGATTGCTCCAAAACGAGTTTATCATCCTTGAAATAAAGATGCAAGAGATATTTTAAAAGATGCAGTTCATCCTAGGACAATAATAAACTAACGACTAACATGTTTACAGGGTTATTTCTGGATGGCCGACAGATTTTCTCCCCGAAACTCCATTACGGTAAGTATTTATAAATGTTGTTTGGAAACTATATAAACTGAAACTTGGAGGGTGGGGAGAAGGGATGTGACTGTAGATCTTCCCTAGTGTGTGTTCCCATGGTGTTGGGCAAGACCCACAGTATATTATCCCATTTCCAGGAACATTCTCCCATTATGGGGGTAATTCTATATCTGCTTAAGCGGCCAATTGGGATTTTCAGCCAAACATGGCCGAACAAAGTCTATGGGGATTTTCTGCCGACTTATAATGGAAGGGTGTGGGTCAAGGGTCGACAAAACATCTTTCTGACATGCTATCTTTGCAGAGGGGCCTACAACAATCAAGAGGATGCGTTGGTACATACTACTATCTGTATTTTATTCATTGAAGGAAACCTATATCAAGATGCTTTGGGTACCACAATGTTGGTGGTCAGATTTCAAAGTAGAAGTTATTAATTTGTAACCTCTTTGCAGACAGTTCATTGCAGGTTCATCTTAAACTGGTGAAAGGCCATATTCATTAATGTCACTTTTGCGCTTTATCCCACTTAAAAGATTGCTTGTATTTACCTAAACAAAAAAAGAACACTATTCCCCATATGCAACCATGAAAAATGTAAGATGTGTGTAGTAAGGAGCTATATGCCAGTATTAGAAGAAAAAAGCAATGAGAACAGAAATAAAAGAAATATAGCACATTTTAATGCTTTGTTTATGAAATATTATGCAAATTAAACAATGACAATATGAAGAAAAAAAAAACATAAAAAAATAAAAAAGGTGGACTGCTTCTTCAAATTGTGTTTCCGGGGCTCCAAGACAATCTTAATAGGGTTACCTCAACAGCTGTTTTATAGGTTTTTAACAGGAGAGAAGCTCTGGCTTCGAGGAATGTCCAAAGTTTGATCTCATTATCCCAGCTCACAGGAAATTCAGAATTCCCAAGGGTGAAGATTTTATCGATAGAGTGATCTCCTATTAGATGTTCTTTTAGCTCATCTGTAAAAGAGCCACGTGTTAAAATGAGTATCTGGTCCCCAACTTCATGAATGCCCATAAAAGGAAAACCTATTATAACTGGGGAAATCCTTTAACATTTTTCCCTTAGGGCAGTATTCTCTTGTAAGTTTGTATAAAATATAAACTTTAGATAATAAAATCGCAGTTCATTTCCTAATTTAGTTATACATTAACCATTTGGTTGCCGGAGGGGTCACGGCTCCAGAGTGCCCCTGCTGCAAATTGCAATTATGTGACCATTCCTCTGAGCGATCAAGTAATCGTGGCTTCACTTAATCCGGAAACGGGAGTCCTCTTCTATTTTACTGCGTTTCAAATTGTGTTCTGCAAAAACGGCATGACATGGCCACTACGTCATGCGGCCCCTGGAGTGCCAGACCCCATGATGTAGTGGCAGCCAAAGGGTTAAGAACTATACAGTGCTATCCATCGGTGACTATTTATGCAGAACGGATTTTGAGTCACAGGGTTGGCCAAGGTACAGTACAGAATCTGACACCAATCATGGTCGCCCTCTAAATAATTTATTTATTTATAAAATATTTTACCAGGAAGTAATACATTGAGAGTTACCTCTCGTTTTCAAGTATGTCCTGGGCACAGAGTTAAGACAAATAACACATGTTTACAAATACAGTTACATAAATGAACAGGGTATACATTATATACAAGACATTGCATGCACAGTTAAAGATAATTTGTATTATGGGCGTATGAAACAATTACAGACCACATTAAAATGTGTGACAGCCTTAGATTTGAAAGAACTTAGACTGGTGGTGGATGTAAGAGTCTCCGGTAGGTTGTTCCAATTTTGGGGTGCACGGTAAGAGAAGGAGGAGCGGCCGGATACTTTGTTGAGCCTTGGGACCATGAACAATCTTTTGGAGTCTGATCTCAGGTGATAGGTGCTGCATGTGGTAGGGGTGAGGAGCTTGTTCAGGTAGCTGGGTAGCTTGCCCATAAAGAATTTGAAGGCAAGACAGGAAAGGTGAACTTTGCGCCTAGACTCGAGTGATGACCAATCTAGTTCTTTGAGCATTTCGCAGTGATGTGTGTTATAGTTGCATTGGAGAACAAAACGACAAATTGAGTTGTAGAGGGTGTCAAGTTTGCTAAGGTGGGTTTGAGATGCCGAGCCATATACTATGTCTCCATAGTCAATAATTGGCATTAGCATCTGCTGTGCGATACGTTTTCTGACCAGGAGACTTAGGGAGGATTTGTTCCTGTAGAGTACCCCTAGTTTGGCATAGGTCTTGGTTGTTGTCAGGGTATTAATGTGCATCCCGAATGTTAAGTGGGAGTCAAACCATATGCCCAGGTATTTAAAACTAGTAACAGGAGTTAGGGTGGTTTTAGTGTTGGTTGTAATCTGGAGCTCAGTCGCTGGAAGCTTTAAAAATTTAGTCTTGGTCCCAAACACCATTGTTACAGTCTTGTCAGTGTTTAAAAACAGTTTGTTTTGGGAAATCCAGTTTTCGAGTCTGAAAAAGTCAGACTGAAGTATGTGTTGAAGGTCAGAGAGGCTATGGCTGTGTGCATATAGGATTGTGTCATCTGCATACATGTGTATTGAGGCTTCCTGACAAGCTGTGGGAAGATCATTGATGAACACTGAGAAGAGTAGGGGTCCCAGAACAGAGCCTTGCGGGACGCCACAGGTGATAGCCAGGGGGTTAGAGTTAGTGCCAGAGATGGACACATGTTGGGATCTACCTGATAGGTAGGACTGAAACCAGTTTAAAGCATGCTTCCCTATTCCAGAGCTCTGGAGTTTGTTAAGCAGGATAGCATGATCAACAGTATCAAAAGCCTTTGCAAAATCTAGGAATACTGCACCAGTGAGTTGACTACGTTCCATTCCACACTGGATTTCGTTGCAAACTTTTAGCAGGGTAGTTACGGTAGAGTGTTTGGGGCGAAAGCCAGATTGGAATTGGCTAGGAAAATTTGTCTTGTTATAGTAATCGCTTAATTGGGAGTGGACACATTTTTCCATGACTTTGGATAGGATTGGGAGAAGGGAGATTGGTCTGTAGTTTGAGACAGTGTTTTTGTCCCCACTTTTGAAGATTGGGACAACTCTGGCAGCTTTCCAGGTCTTAGGGATATGGCCAGCAGACAGGATAGAGTTGACTATGGAAGCAATTGGTTTGGCAATGGCTGGGGCACCAAGTCTTAGGAACCTAGATTGTAGTAAGTCAGGTCCACATTGGCTGCTTAGTTTTAATTTGAGAAGCGCTTGTGTAATCTCCTCTTCGGATACTGGGCCAAATTGAAAATTGTGGGCAAAGTTGGGAGGGGGTGGGGCTATAGGGGTACTCCCAGGATGAGGTTCAGGTTTGTGGTTTGGGTTGCGTTTTGCTAATAAGTTAGTAGCACAGCCCACAAAGTAATCATTGAATGCATTTCCAATGTCGGTGGGGTTTGTCAGAGTAATATCCCCCTTAGTGATATTACTTGGCTGTTGGTGGTTAGAAGGCTGGAATATGTTGTTGATAACCTTCCAGAAGTTAGCTGGGTTTGATGTGTACTGGAGGAGATTGTCAGAGTAATATTGTGCTTTTACGTGCCTTGTTTGCCTTGTGCACACGTTCCGCAGGCATCTGTAGTGATTGAGGTCCTTGGTAGTGCCAGTTATTTTGTGGCTTTTCCACAAGGCATCCCTGAACTGGTAGAGTGTTATAAGGTCAGGTGTAACCCATGGAAGGTGGGCACCCCGTACCCTTATTCTGCATAGTGGAGCATGGGTATCACAGAGTTTTAAGAACTCGGATTGGAAATAGTCGAGCGCAGAATCAGGGTCAGGAATTAAATCGATTCTGTGCCAAGGGCAGTTGGTAAGGTGAGCCAGAAATTGTTGTGGGTTAAAGTTTCTAAATGTTCTAGTGAGGAGAACTTTAGGGCTTGATTAGGGCGTTTTAATTTTCCTTACACAGTACACTATTGCATGGTCACTGAAAATGTCAGGAAGGATGCCAGAGGATTGGATTCTGCTGGGATTTGAGGAGAGAATCCAGTCAAGCAGGGAATGGTTGTGCGATTTCAGGTTTGTTCGTGTGGGTTGGGAAATGAGTTGCGATAGGTTAAGCGACTTGATTTGTGTGTGGATTTTGTGGTTTTTAGGGTCAAGCCAATTGAAGTTGAAATCCCCAAGAACTAGCAGCTCACTCTTCTCAGTCTGAGAGGAAATGGAGCCAAGAAACTGGGTGATATCAGTCAGAGATTGTAGAGGGGCTTTAGGGGGGCGGTAGATGCCAGCAAGCAAGATGGGCTTAGAAAAGGGGAGGCAGATTCTTCCAACTAGGATTTCAAAAGAGGTTGGTCTTGGGGGGCAGTCTACCAGTGTAAATTGTAAGGTGTCTGCAATATAAAATAACACCCCTCCTCCTCTCTTTGACCTATCTCTCCTAAAAATGGAGTATCCCTGAATGGCAATATGTGCATCAGGGGTTTTAGGGGTTAGCCATGTTTCTGTGAAAACGATGGCTTTTGGTTTATGCATAAGGCACCATGCCCTTAGTTCGTCCAGTTTGGGCAGCAGACTCCGGATATTTATATGGGCGAGAGATAGGCCTTTTTGGAATTTGAAGGGGGTATTCTCAGGGGTATGGGACAGAGTTGAAGTGGGAGGGCCTGGGTTAGGTTCAATATCACCTGCTAAAGAGAGTAATAGTATGAGTAGAAATTTGAGTAGTTGTTTGCAAGTTGTAACTTTATGATTTTTGCCATTTGAGTGTGCGGTGTTTGGAGTGCTGCGTCCATAGAGCCTCAGCTCGGGCTCCTCCGCGATGACGCTGAGGCTCGCTTGCCCGGTCAAGAACGATCCCATGGACTGGCAGGAGAGCCAGCGTGCGAGATCGGGAAGCGGGGCAGTGACGTCGCTGGTCCAATAGCCTGCGACGCACCGACGTCAACGTCACGGCGCCGTTGACGCTGCTTTGCTGTGATTGGAGGTTTTCAGCCGACAGCGCGCTGAGAAACAGGCTCTGCTGTCGGCTGAAAATCCCAACGCCCCAGCACACCTGCGTACGCTCGCGTGAGCCCCCTCTAAAGACATCCTCATTGAGGATGCAGGGGCTCAGCGAGGCTTCCCCTGCTATGGATGTAGCCTAAGTGGGAAAAGAGGACATTTACCTTCCGATATTTCTGTTTCTTCAAATCCTCTATGGCAGCCAAATACTAATGGGATCTCCTCTTCACAACTGGTGGGATAAGCATTTCTTGTAACCACTATATTAGGGGGTGTTATCCACCTTAGGTCAGTTAGCTTCTGTCAACGCTCTTAAAAAATAAAGCACAGAACAATAATATGCCAAATATAAGATTCAAGGAAGGGAAGTAATGGCTGCCATAGAGAACTTCGAGAAACAGAAATATCGAAAGGTAAAGTTCCTCTTTTCTTCTATGTCTTTTATGGCAGTCAAATACTAATGGGATGTACCATAGCCATCCCAATGGCTCCTGGGAGTACTTCTTTCAATAATTAGAAGGGGCTTCAAGCTGTTCCACCAAATTTCCCATCCGCTGATGAGTGAACATCAAGACGTTAATGCTTAGTGAATGTGTGTAAAGACCAGGCTGCAGCTTTACACATTTCCTGGGCGAGAGCATTTTCTGCTCATTAAGTTGTTGACAGCCCTAGTAGAGTGGAACTTTAACCCTACAGGAGGATGTGCTCATGCTATTCTATATGCCTCACATATAGCTGCCTTAACACATGTAGATATCGAAGCTACGGAGGCTGCCTGACCCTATCTGGGTCCATCATAAAGGACAAATTTAGAGGTTTTATTAATACTCTCCATCCTCTCTACATATGTTGTTAGAGCCCTACCTACAAACCAGATTGTGCCACTGACGTTCTATGTCAGGAATAGGGGTTGGACAAAATGAGGGGACTACAATATCTTGATTGGTATGAAAGTCTGAAACAGTGATACAGTCCATAACACTATCTTATCCTGATGTATCTGAAAAACTGGTTCGCAACAAAGCCTGGAGCTCTCAAACCCTACATGCTGTAGTAATAGCGGTGAGGAAAACTACTTTCAAACAAGAAAGAAGAGAGTTGCTGTAGACCCAGGTTCAGATCCCTTGAACGGCAAATCTGTTTATGATAGAATGCACCTAATGCAGATACTTGGACCTTAAGAGATGCTGGTTTTAAAGCCTTCTGGAATCCTTGCTGAAGGAAGTCCAGTATATTAGGAACTTCTAACTGCAAGGGCCACCTTTCGTAATTTACACAAACATATAAATGGTCTCCATGAGCGATAATCAATCCTAGAACTCTAGGTTTTTGGAATGAAAAAGTGTCGATATATAACTTAATTGGAGAAACCCGGTGCCCTTAATGACATTTTTTCAAGTTCCATGTAGTAAATTTTAGCAACTGAAGATTGGGGAAGCAAAGAGGACACAGTAAAAAATGCAGGGAAATTCAGAACTAACGGATCCTGTACTGACAAGTTCTTTAAGTCCACAAACCCTGCCTTTCATGGCCAATACAAGACTATTAGGAGAACTTGAGCCCTGTCTCCTGACTTTGTTCATTACTCGCTGAAGCAGAGGGAATTGGGGGGAAAATGTAACAGAGATGGAAATCCCAAGTAATAGAGAAAGCATCCTTGGCTATGGCTTCGCGGTCGTGCCATCTTGACACATGTGTAGTTTCTTTTTGACAGCAGATAACACGAGGTCGACCCCATTGCCGAACTGATAGAAAATGTTATGGTCTAGCTCCCATTCTCCTGGGTGAATGGAATGCCCGTCGAGAGTGTTGGCTTTGTAATTTCTAACTGAAATGGAGATACATGGAATCTCTTTCTCTTCCCAGTGTAGGACTCTGAAGACTTCTGAAAGAACTCCCGTTAAATATGTGCTACTGCTGTGACATTGTCGGATATGATCCTTAACAGGAAGCCCCTCAACGAGTCCTGAAGACCTCGAATGGCGTTAAATATCGCTTGAATTTCCAATACATTAATTGGCAGACCTCCCTTGATGTGACAAGATTCCTTGGATCACCTGATCTTGACAAACTGCACCCCAACCTGAGGCTTGCGTCTGTGTTCAATACTGTCCAGACCAGAGGCATCAGACTTGCCAGCTGCTGACTGAGGTCCACCATTGTAGGCCGAGCTTTGTGCTTGGTAACAGTGGTAGCCTGAATTTTGTTGTTACAATTAGGTGTACCCAATAACAGAGGACATTTCTTGAAGTGGTCTGAGGTGAAAAGTGGACCAGGCACGGGTCTGTGACCGAATTTTGATGTCTTATGTGCATGAATTAAGCCCTGTATTGTCTTGCAAGGCTTCTGAACAATTGGTCATCCTTCGTAATCTTGGGTATATCATGGAGGTTGGGAGTGATGTTAGAATTTTCCTTAGTGGAAGAAATATATATTCTGTGTAGAATTTAATCTATGTGATACATTTCTGCAATCACATCTATTGTCAACTAGTATTTTTGCTAAACATTTTAGAAAGTCTTACATTCCTCCCTCTGTCCACCATACTTTCTCTTTCACATTGGCATTCAATATCACAGTTACTGCGGATCTTGATATTATTGCTAAAAAAAATGCTAACCTAGGAACATAAGGGCAACTCTTGGTTTTCTCAAGAGTTAAGAATCCAGAGATCTTCCCTACGTTCGGTAGAAAAGCGAGGGGCTAAAGATAAACGCCCCTCTAAACTTATTGATCGAAGACGTAAAGAAAAATTATTTCAAAGCCGTTAGAGGCCAAAAAAAACATTATTTGACCTCTCAGATTAAAAATTGCAGTAATAGTATGTGGGAACTATTCAAAATCGTCTACTCTTTGCTTGAGCTGGCCTGTTTAAACAAAACCTCAAGTCCTGTAGAAATTCCACCACATACATTAACAGGCACTCTCCTCCAAAGTCTCAAAAATTCAAAATCAAATTTCAGCCACACAACTGTCAACTGACAAATCTGATATCTTGACAGTCGAACCAACTACAGCTAGATGGTGCACCTTCCAATCACTATGGACGAGCGCTTTATCATGATCAGAGGAATCACACCATCTAGCCGTCATGGGGACCTTTGCCCGGCCAGGCTAATAAAGGAAGTGGTGGTAAATCTTGCCCCTTTCATTCTCGAAATTGCAAATTTCTCATTGTCTTTCGGCTTTTTACCAACCTCACTAAAAGGAACCATTAATTTAATCTCTATTAGAGAACCCCTTCCTCGATCCATGATTGCCCTCAAGGACTCCATTTTGACGTGCCGGATGTTGAAAAAGGAATCGACTTATTTTCGATTCAGAAATGCTCTGAATCCTCCAGATGCTTTCTGTACTAGAAACAGGATTGAATAAAAACTCTCGCCTCTCTGAGAAGGTGGAACTGGTTGAATTGTCATACTGGCCAACAGATCGTGAACCACTTGATTGAAGGCAAGGCTCTTCTCTGGATCCTTTGAGAGGCCTGAATCCTTGAAGCGAACTCCTGGCATTTCCAGTAACTCCAAGGGATTCTCCGAATAGATAAGCACCTTCATAAGTAAAGACACTAGTCTATTAACTGCCCACGTTTTAAGCCATAGCTCTCTTCTCACAGCTATATTTATTTATTTATACAATGTTTTACTAGGAAGTAATACATTCAGTTACCTCTCGTTTTCAAGTATGTCCTGGGCACAGAGTTATGATGACAGATACATGGTTACAAATACATGGGTACATTTGGTGAACAGGGTTATTTATATTATTATATATGAAGACAGTGCATTAACAGTTGAAGATAAAATAAGTTATAGGCATATAACAGTTACAGACCACATTAAAATGTGAGACAGCTTTAGTTTTTAAAGAACTTAGACTGGTGGCGGCTTTGAGAGTCTCAGGTAGATTATACCAGTTGTGGGGTGCATGGTAAGGGAAGGCAGAGTGGCCGGATACTTTGTTGAATCTTGGGGCCATGAAAAGTCCCTTGGAGTAAGATCTCAGGTGATAAGTGCTGGTGTGGTAAGGGTGAGGAACTTGATCAGATACGAGGGCAGGTTGCCCAAGAAGTATTTGAAGGTAAGACAGGAGAGATGAACTTTGTACCTAGACTCAAGTCATAGCCAATCTAGTTCTTTGAGCATTTCACAGTAATGCGTGTTGTAGTTGCAATGGAGGACAAAGCGGCATATTGAGTTGTAGAAGGTATCAAGTTTGCCAAGATGAGTTTGGGGTGCTGTGTCATATATGTCCCTATAGTCTATAATTGATATTAACATCTGCTGTGCGATGTGCTTTCTGACCAGTGGGTTTAGGGAGGATTTATTCCTATAAAAGGTACACCTAGTTTGGCATAGGTTTTGAATGTTAGGGTATCAATGTGCAACCCAAATGTTAAGTGGGGTAAAACTATATGCCCAGATATTTGAAACTAGTGACAGGGGCTAGGATGGTATTGGAATTGGTTCTGATCTGTAGCTCCGTCATTGGTAGCTTTAGAAATGTAGCCTTGGTCCCGAATACCATTGTTACTGTCTTGTCAGTGTTTAAAAACAGTTTGTTTTGGGAAATCCAGCTTTCAAATCTTAAAAAAATTTTAAAAAAATCAGATTCAAGTATGGGTTCAAGTACAGAGAGGCTAGGGCTGTGTGCATATAAGATTGTAAGATTGTTGTCATCCGCAAACGTGTATTGAAGCATCCTTACAAGCTGTAGGTAGATCATTGATGGAGACTGAAAAGAGTAGGGGTCCTAGAACAGTCTTGCGGGCCACAGCAGGTGATATCCAAGGGGTTGGAACTAGAACCTGAGATAGACACATGTTGGGATCTACCCAATAGGTATGAGTGAAACCAGTTTAATGCATGTTCCCCTATTCCAGAGTACTGAAGTTTTTTTGGCAAGATAGCATGATCAACAGTATAAAAAGCCTTTGCAAAATCTAGGAATATAGCACCAGTGAGTTGTCCCAGTTCCATTCCACACTGGATCTCATTGCAAACTTTTAGAAAGGTAGTTACTGTGGAGTATTTGGGGCGAAAGCCAGATTGGAATTGGCTAGGGAAATTTGCCTTGGTATAGTAATCGCTTAATTGGGAGTGAACACATTTTTCCATTACGTTGGATAGTATTTGAAGAGGAGATATTGACCTCTAGTTTGAGACCGCGTTTTTGTCCCCATTTTTGAAGATTGGGGCATAGCCTGATGACATCCATAGAAGTGTCACACAAAAAGTCCATTGAATCTCGAAGATTTGAAAACACCTTTAATAGTTTCTGTCTTGATGTTCCTGTTTCAATCCTATATTCCAGATTAGATATCAGCAAATAAAAATATCACTTGTGAGCACATTCACATCTCAGACAAGTCTGCAACCCTGCTTTTCACCATCATAACGTAGCGAAACGCATTGAGTCAGCCAGCAGTTACCAATTGAAGGAGGGAGATCCACAGAGACGTCGGTGTTACGATCAACAGATGGTGCAGGAACACCTCGGCGGTGGTGGTAAGAATTGGTTTCCGAGCAAGGAGAACCTGTTTCCGTTCATACTAATTCAGCTACTTAATGCTTTAAAGAGCTGTGTTATTGTAAGTATGTATTTGTGAGATGCTTTGATAAAACATACTTTTTACTACTCTTTTTATTTTGGGGAAACATAGCCACATTTCTGAACACTCAACTCTATGAGGGATGCCAAGCTCAAAGGAGATTTCACCAAGGGTTTTTATCCTCTATGCTTTTTTTTACCACTGGGGGTCATGTGAGTGAGCATTTTAGAGACTCAAAATATCTATGTCTATATTATTTAAACAATATCACACTATATTGTATTCTATTTTTCTATTTTTTTGCGCTCCCCTCATCTTCGAGACAACTATTTCCATATTATGTGATTGGATACCCAAAAACTGACTGTACTTGAGATACAGGCCACTGCTTGTTTTAGAGAGTCATTCTGATAGCAGAGTATTCTTTGTGTAAAACACCCTCCATTCTTCGATCCATAGGATACTTAAAGGACGAGCCACCCTCCAGGACAAGGGTGCTCAACTCCAGTCCAAGAGCCAACAGACCCAGTTTTAAGGATGCTTCAGCAAAGGTGGTTGAATCAAAATGACCGAGACCTATTTTGATGCAGGGATATCCTTAAAACCTGGCCTGTTGATGGCCCTTGAGGACTGACATTGACACCCCTGCTCTAAGGGGATTGTTGTATTTCTAACCATCTTGTCGACAGCTGCATCCACCTTTAGAGGTATTACCAAGGTACTGCAGTCCTCTTTAATGAAGGGGTACATTTTCATGCATTTTCTAGTCACTGCTAACCATTCCGTCTTCACGATGTCCTTAATAGAACCGAACATGAAAAGTTCTAGCTAATTTCTTTAAAGCCAAATAAGGCCTGGTCCCGGACCCCAGCTCTTCTCTGGTGTCCTCAATATTCTTGGTCAATTTCATTCTTAAGGAGCTTGTGAATAGCGTCCATCTTAACAGAACCGGTGTCCGCTTTGGTCTCTTCCTCCAAGAAACCCCCAAGTTCTGAGACACTTGCCTGTTCTGAATAATCAATTAAATGGTCAGGCTGCAAATTCAATGAATCCTGATCTGGGCCTTTTTAAAGACTGCAGGAGTAAAGGTTTCATACAGCCAAAAAGGATTTGACCACGTGAATTTTCATCCTCAGACCTCTTCTTAATGTACTCTGTTCAAAATCTTTGGAGGTAGCAGAAAGTTTGGCATCGCACTCTGCACAATATTTAGGCATAGAAACGTTTTTTTCTAGGCTTGGTAACTTGAGCCGCTTGCGGAGGCTGCACTGTTTTCTGGTCCGCTGAAACTGTAGAAGGAACAGACATGCTGCTAGCTTTCTATCATTAAGGGAACAAATAAGCATGGAAACGTATGCTTTTTAAAAAGCTGTCAGGTGTTTCAAACTTCTCCACAGGGGGTAGATCTTCGCCAGGTGCAGCCAGATACGAAGTGTGGTGATTAAATGAGCAGGTGCCAAATAGCTGTTTAGTAGCAGATTTACAAGGCAAACAGTCATTTAGCCCCAGAAACTCTTTCCTGGGTTTAACAATCTGAGCCTCTTACTGAGGCTGCTCTGTTTTCTGATTCCGGAACAGTGTAGAAGGAACAGACATGCCGCTAGCTTTCCATCAATAAGGGAATAAATAAGCAGGAAAATGCATACTTTTTAAAAGATATCTGGCGTCTAGAGCCAGCTTCCTCCCTGGTGGGAAACAGACCGTTGGTGCAAAAACCGTACTCTACGTCATGTCATCTGTCGACTCGGAAGTGCTGTGTCATGACGCCCCTGCACCTCTGCCCGACAGAGAAGTGCCTCCCGTGGCCTCATGGAAGATGCCTAGCAGAGCTGAATCAGGGCTGTATGTGGCTGACAACGGCATTACTACAGTTGCATTAAAGCGGACTTTGAGGTAAACTGGGAAAACGGTAGGGAAATCTCATCCTATTCCGTTTAGGGCGGCTTCAACGCGGCCCTCAGAAAAAGTATACATGAAAAAATGTACCTGTTTGACATCCTGTCTCCAGCTGGGGTAGATGAATAACCGACATAAGGTGGAGAACGCCCTCTCATACTGTGGTCACAAGAAGTGCTTGAACTACAAGCTGTGAGAAGGGGGGGCTATCCCATTTGGCTGTCATAGAGGACGTAGAAGAAAACCAAGCCAGAATCCTTCGACTCAGTTGATGTGCCCTTATCACTGCATCTTAAAGCAGAATTTCCCTCCAGCGGCCTATATGAGCTTAAAGCTGCGTTTCCTCTTGGAGCTTTTAAAAAGCCTGGTTAATTTCAGCTCTGGGAACCCGCTGCATCCTGAGATACTTGCCTCTAAAGGGGTATCTGGAAGCAGCCCTGGCTGGGCACGGAAAATGTCTTTTTAAAAGGCCCTGCGGGACTATATAAAGCTGCCACCTCATTCCTTGCAGCTTCCTATTGGCGTGACCTTTAAACAGATATGAGATACCAGCAACCCCTTTGAGGTAAGTATCTTGTGGAGTAGGTGGTCCGTGGTGTTGAAATTAACACAGCCCAGTTCTGGAGACCCCATGCTTCCTACCTAGAGGGAAATATATTATTTTAAAGGAATAGCTCATTCAACTTGCATTCAGCTTTATTTTTATTTTTTATATTAATAAAAGGGTTTTTTTGTGTTAAAAATCATGATTTTCCTAATCTCCAAAATCTGAAGTTAGACTGCACTGGGCTCTTGGGAGAGCTCCATTATAACCGGTGTATAATCTCCCAGACAGGTTTCAAAAGGTTATATCTCCTGAACAGAGCATCGGATTAAAAAAACAAACAAAAAAACAAAACATAAAAAACCCCCAAAGCATTGAAAAGGATAAGAAGAAATCTATTAAAACTAAAATGTAAAATATGAGATTAGTGCAGGTTGCTGCATTATAGATAATTTGAATTGGTTAATGCAGAGATACTGATCTTTGTTATTAGTATAGGCTTACATCATCATTACCAGTCATTAACCTGTTGCCAATTGTATGTCACATGTTGCTGAGTAACATGACCAAGTACCAGAGATGGGCAAAAAGTCAGATTCGTTTTTTCTTCTATCACTGAAAATCTGCAGACTGATCTGGATTTTTAAAAATCCGAATTCCAGACCCAAAAATATGGCTTCTGCTGGGGAGAAGAGGGATCTATTTTAGTAAAGTCCCAAGTGTGTGTGTGTGTGTGTGACACAACATGCTCAAAAAGAAGTGCATCGTAGATACCTGGGAGATATGAGAATGGATAAACAAAGTTTACTTAACTGATTTCCATCCCACAGTTCCTATAACGATTTTCCATTAAACCTCTTCTGCAAGCCTCACCTTGTGAGGAAGGGGGGACTGGTGTCAGGCACAAAAGGATCAGAACACATAACCTCTGCTACTAATAGCTCAAAGGTATGCTGTGACAGTGTAGCTACCCAGCAGCTGGTTTAGTTCACTACTAGAGCTGCTGCTCAGAATAGCAGAGTACCTTCTTCCTCACAAGGTGCCTTAGACTTACCAGTATAGGTCTTATGGAAATCATTTTAGTAAGTGTGGGGTGCAAAACATTTAAATAAACTTTGCATATTCAATTAGCATATCTCCCAGGTGTGCTCCTTTCTGAGCCCAGTTGTCTCTCCATATGTTATTTGGAGCGAGGTTTGAAGGGATATATAATGCTTGGGACTCTACTAAAAAAGGTATCCCCTCTCCCAATCTCCAGAAAAACCTACAGTATATTTGAAGGTCTGGGTGAAACACATTTTTCAAAATCTGCATGCAAATTTAATATTAAATTCAATGGCGAATTTCACAAACTCCGGTCTCAAGGGATTCGATGGCGGATAAAGATGTATCCACCACATATTTCTGTGACCAATCCGCCTTCAAATTTTTGTGGGCAGATCGGATTCTGACAAGTTCGTCCATCTCTACTTAGCACTGCGGCAAACGGCAAACTCCTTTTACGGACTTGATCAAGATAGAAAAGCAGCAATAGGCTTGCTCTGCAAGGGCAACTTCTTTAAATAAATTTCGACTTTCCAAAACAATCCTAAATGTACTCAATTTGGATTTTAAGATTCATATTTATTCAAATACATTTTGCATTTTAAATCCACAACTTACCCTCAGTCATACAGAACACCCGTAGAAAAGCCAAAAGTTGTGCAGAAATTGGAGGCTCAGTGATATGTAGCGCAAAAACACTGGAGCTATAAACAAACAAATGATTTTTAGAAAAAGAATTGCAGACATGAACAGCAATGCGGGGTTAAGAGAAGTACTATAAAAATAGGTACAGTTGTGTGAAAAAGAAAGTACACCCTCTTTGAATTCTATGGTTTTACATAAAGACATAATAACAATCATCTGTTCCTTAGCAGGTCTTAAAATGAGGTAAATACAACCTCAGATGAACAACACATGACATATTACACCGTGTCATGTTTTATTTAACAAAAATAAAGCCAAAATGGAGAAGCCATGTGTGAAAAACTAAGTATACCTTATGATTCAATAGCTTGTAGAACCACCTTTAGCAGCAATAACTTGAAGTAATCGTTATCTGATATCAGTCTCTCACATCGTTGTGGAGGAATTTTGGCCCACTCTTCTTTACAACGTTGCTTCAATTCATTGAGGTTTGTGGGCATTTGTTTACGCACAGCTCTCTTAAGGTCCAGCCACAGCATCTCAATAGGGTTGAGGTCTGGACTTTGACTGGGCCATTGCAACACCTTGATTCTTTTCTTTTTCAGCCATTCTGTTGTAGATTTGCTGGTGTGCTTGGGATCATTGTCCTGTTGCATGACCCAATTTCGGCCAAGCTTTAGCTGTCGGACAGATGGCCTCACATTTGACTCTAGAATACTTGGGTAAACAGAGGTTCATGGTCGACTCAATGACAGCAAGGTTCCCAGGTCCGGTGGCTGAAAAACAAGACCAAATCATCACCCCTCCGCCACCGTGCTTGACAGTTGGTATGAGGTGTTTGTGCTGATATGCGGTGTTTGGTTTTCGCTAAACGTAGCGCTGTG
Organism: Ascaphus truei; assembly: GCA_036426205.1. Lineage (NCBI taxonomy): Eukaryota > Metazoa > Chordata > Amphibia > Anura > Ascaphidae > Ascaphus > Ascaphus truei. Next base: position 128,616 of record WSYH01000948.1, on the reverse strand, counting down.
CATTATGGCCAAACATCTCCACTTTGGTCTCGTCTGTCCAAAGGACATTGTTACAGAAGTCTTGTGGTTTGTTCAGATGCAACTTTGCAAACCTAAGCCGTGCTGCCATGTTCTTTTTACAGAGAAGAGGCTTTCTCCTGGCAACCCTTCCAAACAAACCATACTTGTTCAGTCTTTTTCTAATTGTACTGTCATGAACTTTAACATTTAACATGTTAACTGGGGCCTGTAGAGTCTGAGATGTAACTCTTGTTTTTTTTTGCAATTTCTCTGAGTATTGCACGGTCTGACCTTGGGGAGAATTTGCTGGGACGTTCATTCCTGGGAAGATTGGCAACTGTCATGAATGTTTTCCACTTTTGAATAATCTTTCTCACTGTAGAATGATGGACTTTAAATTGTTTGGAAATGGCCTTATAACCCTTCCCAGATTGATGGGCAACAACAATTGCTTCTCTAAGATCATTGCTGATGTCGTTCCTCCTTGGCATTGTGTTAACACACACCTGAATGCTCCAGAGCAGCAACCTGCTAAAACTTTGGCTTTTATAGAGGTGGTCACACTTGCTGATGATCAATTAATCAAGGGCATTTGATTAGCAGCACCTGTCTGCTACTTAGCATCTTAATTCCTATGGAAGCAGTAAGTGTGTACTTAGTTTTTCACACATAGCCTGTCCATTTTGGCTTTATTTTTAAATAAATCACGACACGGTGTAATATGTCATGTGTTGTTGTTCATCTAAGGTTGTATTTACCTAATTTCAAGACCTGCTAAGGAACAGTTGATTGTTATTATGTCCTGATATGTAAAACCATAGAATTCAAAGAGTGTACTTTCTTTTTCACACAACTGTATATGCTTTGAAGAATAAAGGTTTTAGTATGAAGAGCAAGAAAAATCTGTGGAGGACTCCTTAAACAATGTCGGTCATGCTCACTAGTTGCCGTGTATTAAAAGGAACTGGGAAATACATAAATATTTTTTTTTTTACATGATTGGAACCAGCCCCACCAATTTTCAGCTCTGGGGAACCCCCAGTTACGAAGATAATTACCATGGCAATTGCCTGTGCTTCCTCATGTACGAAATAACATGGTTCCTGCTATTGACGAATAACTCTCCTCCAGCCTTCCTGAAGTCTTTTTCCTCTGTTACAAAGGAGGACGTGCTGCTGCAGATCTCCTCTTCTCCTACCATCTGCTCTCTTGACCCCATTCCCTCCCATCTTCTGAAACCTCTTGCTCCTACGCTAATCCCTACACTTACACATATTATCAACTCCTCTCGCTAATCTGGTACCTTTCCTGCCTCTTTCAAGCACGCAACATGTATACCCTTACGCAAAAACAACAAGCTTGACCCTACCTGTCTCTCTAATTTCGCCCTGTCTCTCTCCTGCCTCTAAACTCATTGAATGCCTTGTGTTCTCTCACCTGCTCCATTTTCCCACCACCTGCTCTCAACTAGACGCCCTACAATCTGGCATCCGCACGGCTCACTCCACTTAAATAGCCTTCACCAAAATAACGAATGACCTCCATGTTCTTCTCCTTCACATCCTCCATACTCTTGGTATCCGTAACAGAGCTCTAGATTCCCACTTATTGCTCATCGTACGTTCAATGTCTTGTTTGCCAACACTTCCTCCTTGTTGATCTCTCTGTGGGTGTACCCCAGGGACATGTCTTGTGACCTCTTGTTTTTTTTAACACACTCTCTAGGTGACCGTATCACGTCTAGGGTTCAAATATCACCTTTGTGCTGATGACACGCAAATTTACCTTTCAACCCCTGACCTTACACCTGCTGTACAGGCCAAAATCTCCAAATGTCTTTCTGCTATATCAACCTGGATGGCCCTCCACTGATAAAAACGTAACATGTCCAAGACGGAGCTCTTCACACTTCCTCCCAAGCCTGGCTCTACTGCTCCCTTCTACATTACTGATGGCAATACTATCATACATCCAGTAACACAAGCACGCTGCCTAGGGGTCACACTTGACTCCTACCTCACATTCACAATGTAGCTAAAACTATCGTTTTTACCGCTGTAACATCGCAAACATACACCATTTCCTCTGTACCTCTACTGTTAGAAATCAAATGCAGGCAGTCATTCTCTCCCATCTCCACTATTGTAACCTTCTACTGTACGGCCTTCCTGCCTCAACTGTCTCCACTACAACCTACCCTAAACACTGCTGCTAGAATCACTTTACTCTCTCCTAAATCTGCTCAGAGTCTCTCCTGCTGAAATCCCTATCCTGGCTTCCAATTAAACTCTGTATCACTCACAAAATTCTCCTCCTCATTTTTAAGGCTTTACACTCCTCTGCCCCTCCTTACATCTCGGCCCTAGTTTCTCGAATATACCTGCCAGACTCTTGCGTTCCACTCTGGGATCTCTTCTGTCTACCCCTTGTGTATCTATAGCCCTCTCCCGCACTGCCCCACACCTCTGGAATGTCCTTCCGCCTCAATATTCGACTGCCACCTTAAAAACCTATCTAAAAACACACGTTTTTAACGAAGCATATGGGTAGCTCTGCTGGCAGATGCTGTACATCTCAGATGCACTTACCATAACACCTTCCTACTGTCTCTGTAAATTCTCGCTAATTATCATGTAGATTGTAAGCTCTTCGGGGCAGGGACTCCCTTTCCTATTACGGTCGTGTCTGAAGAGCTTATTTCCATTATGTGTCATATTATTATGTTACGTGTTTTACTGCTGTGAAGCACTATATACCTGGATGGCGCTATATAAAATAAAGATCTACATACATACATACATGACGCTAAATTGTGTAAGGTAGTAAAATCAGAGCAGGATGTAATTTCTATCCAGAGGGACTTGGAGAGACTGGAAACATGGGAAGGTAAATGGCAGATGAGGTTTATTAGATAAATGTAAGGTTATGCATTTGGGAAACAAGAATAAACGGCGACTTACAAATTAAATGGGGATATATTAGGAGAATCCTTGATGGAGAAGAATTAAGGAGTGCTTGTAGACAGCAGGCTTAGCAATAGTGCCCAAAGTCATGAAATAGCTGCAAAGGCAAACATGATCTTATCTTGCAATAAACGAGGAATGGATGGAAGTGAAGTAAGCATAATTATGCCACTATATAAAGCAGCGGTGCGCGAACCAGGGGGCGCGCTCCCCAGGGGAGGCGGAAGAATGTCTAGGGGGGGGGGGGGTGCGGGAGGTTACAGAGGCCCCACGCTCTTCCCCACAGCACTTAAATTAAACGCCTTGGGGGGGCATGAGGCCTCTGTAACTCACTTACCTGCTGCCAGCTGCGTCTTCAGCGATGGGTCGCCACGGCAACGCTGCTGCGGGATCATGTGACATCATGCGTCGCCATGGAACGCGCATCATGGGGCCACTTGACGTTACATAACCCGCAGCGTTCGCACCCCACCTCTCCAATGACGCCAGGGGGGGGGGGGGAAAGGGGTTAGAGGGGGCGTGGCAGTTGCAGAGGCCCTGCACTCTTCCGCAAGGCATTTAAATGAAATGCCGGGGGACCGCGCAAGGCCTCTGTAACTTCCCTTACCGTCACTCAGTCGGCTTGGGCGTCACATGACCCCGCTGCGTCATTTGATGCTTCAGACTAGGAAAGGAGGGGCACGAGCAGTGGGGGAGAGCAGGCAGGGGGGTGCAGGGCAACAAAGTTTGCGCAGCCCTGCCTTAAGGTTGGAGGAAAGGAGATTTCTCCTGCAGCAAAGGAAAGGGTTCTCTATAGTGAAGGCAGTTAAAATATGGAATTCATTACCCATGGAGACTGTGATGGTAGATACAATAGATATCTTCAAAAAAGGTTGAACGTCTTTTTAGAAAGGAAGGTATACAGGGATATACCAAATAATTAAACATGGGAAGGATGTTGATCCAAATTATTTTGTCTCCTCTAAAATCGCGAGCTTGTGAGCTCCATGCCTTCATTGCAGTACGGCCATTTGTTCATGCCACGCACAGACTATGGATGCGGCCCAAGAGTTATCTTGTAAATAGATTAGTAAACAGATTAGATTGTGTACTTCAGTACAAAACACTTTCCTCATTCGCTGTCTTTGTAAAGCAAATCTCTGTAGGACGTGCTTTATCCCATCGACATGCTTTTGAGAGTGTGATGGATGACTAGCAAATGATAAACACACAAATAATAAGAGCACAGTTATAACTGCACATTTTACACAAGCTTTAGGTTTGAACTTTAGTAACATCTAGTAGTTTTACATTGGTCTGAACCAACTATACATGATTCACTTCAAATACAAACGTGACCTTTTTCTGATTCAAATTTGTATAAAACATGTACAAAATGAGGTTCTGAAACAGGGAGAAACAATCTCTAGATCCATAAGCTAGGGAGGGACGCACAAATTAATCACAAATCATTTTACAATCAAACACACTCACTTTTCTTGTTAAAATACTCATAACCCTAACCCCACAGGTCCACACAATCAGAATGTATGTGTCTCAATATATTTATACCGTGTAGATTATGTCAATTCTCAGATGTCCTTATAACCGGTAACATGTCAGCATTTCAAACACTGAAATAAATGTATCTAAATTGATGGAGATTATTATGGAGTGTTTTATCTGTGTGCTCTAGAAATATAGCCACCACTTTCTTCAGATAGGAACAAACTTTTCACAATATGTACGTCAAATAAACAGAATGTACAACACAGATGGCACTGTAGAACTCACTTGGGCTTGGCAAAGAAAGACAATGCAGCCAGATACAGCCTATCCAAGTAACACACCTGTGCAGCAATAAACGTCCACAAATATATTATTTTTAAGATAATGAAACATGATACATTATATCAGAATAGTTCTAAGCAGTCCGTAGAAAATTCACAGTGGCGTTTCTGCCTTCCCCGGTCAGTGAAATAGAAAACTGTAAATATAAATCTGAATAAAAGCATACTTTTGACTAATTAGATTGATGACCAACAATGTTCTTTTCTTTGAAGATGTGATGGCATGGCCAGAATTCTCTCTCTTATGTGCCTGCACGCACACACGCATAAGTTCTGGTGATCCAGTTTGGATGATACCTACCATATCAATGTGATGTATTATTGTTTTTAGTGTATGTTTATATTTTAAATACATAAAAAGTAAAGGTTTGCACCTGAAGGAAATAGGCCAGTGACAAAACGGTTTAAGAGCTTATGGGTGGAATAAAACGCTTAATATTCTAGCAAACACTTAATTTAAAACAAAAGTTTAGGCGAATTTCTGGACATGTTGCAGCATGAGCAAGACATTTGAAGATGCAGAGATGGAGAGACAGACACTTACGTTGGGATGCCAGCCCGAGCCAAGACTTCGGCCTTCATGGCATACAGCCTGTCGCTTTTACTCACGCCCAGCTTTATTTTCACCCGATCGTGCGAGTTGTTTTCAAAGAAGAAGCCGTTGTGGATCACAAATTCAGCATTTGACCGAGTGCCATAAAAAATGTAAATCTACAAAAGGAGAGAAGATGTGTTCCAGAAAGAATAAAAGGAAGTCTAAAAAAAAATTAAAAGAGATAAACTCTTCCACTAAAAAGGTCTATCACATGTTAGTTGGAAAGAAATAATAACTTCCTACGGTTCTGTGTATCCAACTGTGACTGAAAAATTATAATTATCTGTCTCCCACCCCATAACAATTATTGTGCAGTTTATGCACTAACGGTCTGCCTTTTTACACCATAGATAGCTACAAGCATGTTTGTGAAGATGAAAAAGGACATGAAGCAGTGTCTACACAATAACAAAAATACATACATGTGTAAAGCAATAGTGTAATGAATTTGTATCAAGTGCCCACTGTACATCACATAATTCTCAAATGGAACAGAACTATGAATACTTTACGAGATGTAAGAAGGTTCATTGTAATGATTAATTTATTTGAACGGTGGCTCCCCATCATAGATCTAGTTTCTTACATTCTTTTTTGTTTTAATAATTAGTTTGAGTGACAGGTAGTGTGTTGTGTTATTAACAATATAAGAGCATAGAATAAAATATATTCATAACACTATCTTTTAAATTCTCATACATTATTATTATTATTTTTTTAAATCCAAAGTAATTTAGTTCCACCGTTTTGCATATTATATCGCATTATGTCTCATTATGTGTGTGGGCGAACATGCAAGCGTCTACCTATAAAAGTAGGGTCAGAAAATTATATTTATACATTCAGAATACATAAACCCTTAAGCAATAAACCATCTTACTATTTTAATGCACAAATGCTACTTAAAGATCATTCTTACCTGCTCTCCTTCCATAAAGTCCTGCAATGCTACACACTCACAGCGGTCATCTTCTAAATTGTAACCGGTAGTTATCTGACCAAGGAAAATGTGAAATAAAGATTTCAACTCATTAGATACGATTTTACCCGAAGCAAGTGTCTCTATTTTGATGGCATAAAACATTAATGAAAAGTCACTCAACGAGTGGCCCTATTCCACATGACATGACCGGTTTAGAACTGAATATTTTATGAAACCTACTGGGGATAACAAGTACCTATTACTTTGTGCAGCAAAACTATTGTCCCATTCCCCATCTGTTTTGTTCATGTTGTAGGATGAAGAACTAATTTTGCTATAGCCTCAATGTCAGAGAGCAAACTGTGGATACTGCTTACTTATAGCACAGCGATGTTTCATAGCATCAATGCTATTTATAAAGCATGAACATTAGTTTTCAACATTAGTGCAAGTTCTACACTATAAACAATGTAGAAAACAGAACAATCGTTGATCCATTTCACGTTGGAAGGGCTTGTACTGAAATATTCAAATAATAATGCATGGCTGTTTGCCGAATATTGATTAATTTAGTGTACAGTAAATAAAAATACCCCTCGTGGTACATTTGTATGTCTCAGACAGGTCTGCAACCCTGTCTTTTTCCATTATTGCTTAGCAAACAGTACTTCCACTGCAGCCAGGGATTCTGGGTAATAATATGAAAATGAGCACACTGTGTCACTCTTTACATAGTAGATGAGGTTGAAAAAAAGAAATGCAACCATCAAGTTCAACCTCTGCTAAATTTAGAAGATAGATACTGTATCCTATATTTGTACTTACAGTATATTGATCCAGAGGAAGGCAAACAAAAAACTCCAGGGAAATGTCATCTAATGAATCTCATATGGGGAAAAATAAATTTCTTCCTGACTCCAGATTACCAATCTGGATCAACATCCTTCATATGTTTCCTTATTTGGTACCTATCCCTGTATACCTTTCTAAAAAGATGTCCAACTTTTTTTTTAAAGATATCAATTGTATCTGCCATCACAGTCTCCATGGGTAATAAATTCCACATTCTAATTTAGCTAGCCTCTCCTCAAATCAGATTATCCATTCCCTTTATTAATTTGGTGGCTCTTCTCTGCACTCTTTCTAGTTTCATAATGTATTTTCTAAGGAGTGGTGCCCAAAATTGTACTCCATATTCAAGGTGGGGTCTTACTAATGCTTTATAAAGGGTCATAATTATGTTTACTTCCATTCCATCTATTGCCAGTTTAATGCAAGATAAGCTTGTTTACCTTTGCAGCTACTGCATTACGGTGGGCACTATTGATAAGCATGCTGTCTACAAGCACTCCTAATTTCCTCCCACTTCATTTGCAAGTTGCCTGTTTATTCTTGTTTCCCAAATGCATAACCTTACATTTATCTATATTAAACATCATCTGCCATTTACAGTACCTGCCCAAGATTTCAGTCTATCCAAGTCCTTCTGGAGAGAAATTACATCCTGCTCCAATTCTACTACCTTACACAATTTAGTATCATCAGGAAAGATAGAGACTTTGCTCTCTATGCCAACCTTAACCTCATTAATAAGCAAGTCAAGAAGCAGATGTCCCAGTACTGAATCTTGAGGTATTCCACTCACAACTTTAACCCAATCCGAAAAAGTTCAATTTATTACAACTCTCTGCTACGAGAAAGAGAGAGACGGGCAGACAAAGAGAGAGAGAGACAGGCAGACAAAGAAAGAGAGAGAGAGACGGGCAGACAAAGAGAGAGGGGCAGAGAGAGAGAGGGGCAGAGAGAGAGGGACAGAGAGAGAGAGACGGGCAGGGAGAGAGAGACGGGCAGGGAGAGAGAGACGGGCAGGGAGAGAGAGACGGGCAGGGAGAGAGAGACGGGCAGGGAGAGTGAGAGACGGGCAGAGAGAGCGAGACGGGCAGAAAGAGAGAGAGACGGGCAGAAAGAGAGAGCGGCAGAGAGAGAGTGAGACATGGGCAGAGAGAGAGACGGGCAGAAAGAGAGACGGGCAGAAAGAGACGGGCAGAAAGAGAGACGGGCAGAAAGAGAGACGGGCAGAGAGAGAGAGAGATGGGCAGAGAGAGAGAGACGGGCAGAGAGAGAGACGGGCAGAGAGAGAGACGGGCAGAGAGGAGAGAGACGGGTAGAGAGAGAGACGGGCCGAGAGAGAGACGGGTAGAGAGAGAGAAGCAGCTTTTAAGATCAGCTCCTAACTCTTATCAACTTTACACCTTCTCTGAGCTATTTGCAAGAAAAACAGCCTTTCAATAAAAACTGAACAAGCAAGCAAAGAATTCTGCAAGAAACAAAGATTAATAAAGAAGAAAAAACAGAAAACAAAGAAATAAAAATATTCCCTGATATACCAACAGAAACCTAGAGAGAAGAGCAAACGGTAAGAATCTACCTATATTACTGCAGCTACAACAGGGGTGAGCAAACTTTTTATGCCGAGCCCCCCTTTTCATCCATGAAATTTCTCGAGCCCCCCCTGCCTGATGTAATCAAAATCACACGAAAAAAAAAAAAACCCTTTATTAAACGGTATACAATGCAAATACAAATATATCTAAATACTTACATATTTCAACAGGTCGAGCTTGCAAAATTAGTCTGCGTCCACACTGCTGCTTACAGCGGTGACATCACCAACTCTCCAAGCATGAGCACAGGGTGTCCTGCATAATTTTGCAAGCTTGGATCGGGGCTATTTTTGTGTGTGTTTGTGTGTGTATTGACTGCTGCTGAGCGCGCTTCAAAGTCAATTTTCTTTGTCTCCCCAAGCGCCCAGCTTGGGAGAGCGTACAAGCACAAAGGCAATCCTTTGGGGGTGGGGGGGTATTCATTCTCCTCTTTGCTACCTCCCTTCCCTCTCCTCCTCCCCATTATTTTCCCTTCCAGCTCCCTTTTTTCCTTCTCCCATTTGACTTTTTATTCTCCCTGCTCTTTGGCTTGCTGTCCCCAGTGTCATCCAAACTCCTAGCTACAGTATTATGTATTATTTAATTTTTTTCCGTTTTCAATGTTGTGTTTTCACTTTTTTTATTTGTTATTTCTGTACATTCATCGTATGATTCATATAGTGGTAGCCGACCCTTTCACTTGCAGAGGATCGCAGCGAAGCAGGTTGCCAGCGGAGATCGGGAACACAGCGCTATTGCAGGGCAGACACCAGAAGGAGGGGCGTTTGACATCACAGCGCTGGGGCGTGCTCCTCCCCTGTACCTCCGAAGCCCCCGCACGTGCACACACACACACACACACACACACACACACACACACACACACACACACACACACACACACACACACCATCACGTAGCCACCACCTGCACTCTCTTGTTCGGCCACCCGCGCACAACTTTTTCGCCTGCCCGGGCACACCAGGTTTCGCCGCACATTGCCTGTGCCTCCCTAAATAATCTTGCGCTCCCCCCAGTTTGCGCACCGCTAAATTCAATCATAACACCACACACACACACACACACACACACACACACACACACACACACACACCCCCCACACACACACACACACACACACACACACACACAATCACAACACAGACAGCACACATACTCAATCACAACACACACAACACACACAATCACAACCAACACACTTAATCACAACACACACACAATCACAACCGACACAGACACAACACACACACACACATCACAAGTCATAAACGTTCACCTGGGGAGTACTAAGCATGCTCCGGTTGGAAACAGACAGGAGGAGGAGGAGGGGATGTCTGAGTGCAGAGAGAAGCCCCGCCCCCGCAGCAAGCCACAGAGAAGTAGCAGCACGAAGCTTCTTGGCCACCCATGCACAGCTCTGCCCGCTCCCAGGTTTCGCCGCACACAGCCTGCGCCCACCCTAAATAATCTTGCGCCCCCCCCCCATGTGTGCGCGCCCCGCTGACCTACAATATCAACAACACAGGAAAACACACAGAATAACAGAAAATACAGATACAAATATAGAGATTTTGCACAAAAACAACAAAAATGAATAACGTATCTTAAAAAATCAAAGAGACAGCAAGACCCCAAGCAAAAAGACACTGCTGATAACCCCCCGTCCCTGGGGACGCCAACACCTCTGAAATCAGACACCCTGAGGAATTTAAGAGCCAAATGGCCTAGAAACGATTAAAGCGTAATGTAACAAAAGAAAACCCAGAAACTCTGTTAGCTGATTTTGCCAATACAGAGGAGAAAAAAGTAAAAACAAACTTACTTTCATTTTCTGAATCCCCTGCAGCCTTGCACACTGCTATGTGCAAACACGACAAACATCATAAAGAGAGGAATTTGTAATGGAAGACAAATAAGAACCCATGATGTTGAGTCAGACATCACCGTGTTAACTGGACATGTTTATCACAACGGTACCATCATGGTCCAAGGCAGAGAGAGAAGTCTGCAGGAATTTGAAAGTATCTTCCATGTACAAAAAGTCCAGGCCAGAATTGAAGAAAAGGAGCTTCCCTCAAATAAGAAAAACAGTGTAACAGACAGCAAAGCAATACACCTCAAAAATCCAGTCCCAATCAAAAACACAGCCAGCAAAGATATCACACCAAGCCCCAGCACATCATATCCACTCCCAGCAATACTATTACATACAAGACTGTAACAATGGTATTTGGGACCAAGACTACATTTTTAAAGCTTCCAGCAACTGAGCTCCAGATTAGAACCAACGCTAACACCACCCTAACCCCTGTCACAAGTTATAAATACCTGGGCATATGGTTTGACTCCCACTTAACATTCGGGATGCACATTGATACCCTGACAGCCAAGACCTATGCCAAACTAGGGGTACTTTACAGGAACAAATCCTTCCTAAGTCTCCTGGTCAGAAAGCGTATCGCACAGCAGATGCTAATGCCAATTATTGACTATGGAGACATAGTATATGGCTCGGCACCTCAAACCCACCTTGGCAAACTTGACACCCTCTACAATTCAATTTGTCGTTTTGTTAGACAATGCAACTACAACACGCATCACTGCGAAATGCTCAAAGAACTTGATTGGTCATCACTTGAGTCTAGGCGCAAAGTTCACCTTTCCTGTCTTGCCTTTAAATTCTTCATGGGCAAGCTACCCAGCTATCTGAACAAGCTCCCCTATCACATGCAGCACTTATCTGAGATCAGACTCCAAAAGACTGTTCATGGTCCCAAGGCTCAACAAAGTATCCGGCCGTTCCTCCTCTTACCGTGCACCCCAAAACTGGAACAACCTACCGGAGACTCTCACATCCACCACCAGTTAAAGTTCTTTCAAATCTATGGCTGTCTCACATTTTAATCTGGTCTGTAACTGTTTCATACGTTCATAATATATATTTTCTTTAACTGTGCATGCAATGTCTTGTATATAATATATACCCTGTTCATTTATGTAACTGTATTTGTAACCATGTGTTATGTGTCTTAACTCTGTGCCCAGGACATACTTGAAAACGAGAGGTAACTCTCAATGTATTACTTCCTGGTAAAATATTTTATAAATAAATAACATACAGCCTGTCCCAGCTGAAGAGAGACTTCACACTATTCAAAGAAGACTTGTTAAGAAAACAAACTCAAGAGGTAAGCACTGAAAAGCTAAGGGAAGAAATTACTAAAATAAAAAATGAATACATGGCAAATATGCAAGATCTAAAAACTACTATAAAAACTTGAAGAGAAACATAAAATGATAGTCTCAACCAATAAGAAAGAAAACCCAGAGATTCACATTGTAACACCAACACAACAAAAAACACCATTAACAAAAACTTCCCTAGAGAGTGACTACCAGACCACAATCACTGATAACCAGCAAAGACAGGAGTCAGTAACACACAGCACAGAGCAAACCCCCAGCTGAGACATTGACAGAGCAAAAACAAAGACAGACCCAACCCCAACCACTGGCTCAACACAAAAACACTACTGTCCCCAAAACAACTCTCAACAATCCATACGTTGAGAGCAACAGCACAACAACTGGAACAGGCACCAGGCAGTACAACACAGACATAATACTCATTGAGTCAAATAGAAAATACCTGAACAGCGAGTAACTATTCCCAGGCAAAAACATAACCAAGATATACTGCCCCACAACACAGAGAGCACTGGATATTCTAAACACACCAAACTTCATAAACCCTGAATACATCATGATCCACACAGGTACCAATGACCTCCTGACCCAGCTGAGGCATCTTGTTGAGAACCTGACATGAGTAGCTCAGAGAGCAACACAACAATTTCCCACCATAAAGATAATCATGACTACCCTACTATCAAGAAGAGATATCCCAACGCCTATCATCCAGAAGATCAACACAGAGTTGGCAAACAGATGCACATCTCTCCCAAATGTACACCTGGCTCAGCATGACTACATCATACCCCAACATCTGTATGACCACGTGCACCTCAACCAGCAAGACTTGCACTACTTTGCAAAGACCTTGAAAGAGGTCACCTTGGAGAGAACAGCCAAATACTCCCTGCAGGGCAGGACACAGCACCATGGCCCCGGACTACACAGAATGCACGAGACACAGAGGTACCAACACTGGCACCCACATAGACCGCAGCATTGGAACCACCTAGCATCACAGAACCGCATCACACCAACAACCTCCAGAAACAGACCAACTGCCAGCAATGAACTAAATGAAATCTGGGCCCTGCACAGTAACATCTGCACCAGAGTGATGCAAGTATGCAACATTCTACCAACATCATTACCATAAACAAGCATACATCACCTATGCAGAGAAAGAGAAGTACATAAATGCTAAGAGTAAATGTACCCACATTTATTAACAAAAACAAGTCTCTGAAATCTAATTAAAAAAAAAAAACTTGCAAATTCGCTCACTGGATGGTATAAGCTATCAAAGATGAGATATTTTAAAATAAGCAGCTGGAACATTCAGGGCCTGAATGCTTCAGCTTTTGGGTCTAAAACACAAGATCCAGACTTGATAAACAATTTGACGAACATAGACATTCTTATCCTACACGAAACATGGACCAATCGGAGAAGATGTCTCATACATATGGGTTACAGGCGGATCCAAGTACCAGCCCAAAAACACAAAGGTGTGAAACGAGGCCACCATTCAGGAGGAATCATAATATAATAATATGGAGGAGCTTAAAAGCCAAATAAACCCAATAAAAAGAGGAAATACTCATGTGGCTACAAATAAAAGGCTCCAAATTCCCCCACCAATATTACACATACCTATGTGCATCATACTTCACCCCCCCCCCACCCCCATACTACAAGCCAGACATCTTTGAGATCATGCAGACAGAGGCAAACCACTTTTAGACCCTGGGCAAAGTGCTGATATGTGGAGACCTCAACGCCAGAACATGCAGAGAACAGGACTACATATCTACAGATGGAAATAGCTACACCTTTGGAAATGACATTGGCTGTCATAGCTCTGTGACACGCCAAAGAAACGGCTATGACAGCACAATAAACAAGAATGGTAAAGAGCTGCTGAACCTGTGTCGCGGTCATGGAATGTACATTATCAATGGATGGACAATGGGAGACTCCATGGGCAGATAAACATAGAGCTCTGTGCTGGGCAGCAGCGTAGTGGATTACGCAATCACCAATATAGACCCACAAGTAATCAGTGCTTTCATAGTTACACCAGCATCACCTCTATCAGATCACAATCAAACCCTGCTCTTGTTAAGAGACCAGACCAAGCAAGCAAAACACAAAAATCCCTTTCCAACCTCCATAGCCACCTACAAACACACAAAACAGAGCATTGCGACATACACAGAAACAATCAACAGCCAAGAAGTCGGAAACCTATTCCAAAGCTTCCAGAACAAACTACGAGCAGAACAAACATGGAGTAAACCTGGTGGTAAGAAATCTCAACAAAATATTTCATCTAATAGCAAGAAAATGAAACTTGAAAAAAATCAGCCCTAGTAGACCAACAACGAACTCCAAAATCAAAGAAAAATGGTTTGATAATGAATGCAACTCCCTTAGAAAAAGCCTACGAATAATATCAAACCAAAAACACAGAGAGATCCAAACAATTCAGAACTATGAACAAGGTACCACCAACACCTTAAGCACTACAGTCCCACCCTAAGAAAGAAAAAACACAACCACATTGCCAAAAAATGTGAAAGAATTGAAGAAGCATTGGCTGAGAATACTTTTTGGCAAACTTGGAACCATCTTGATATAAAACACAACAACAAACACATGGCCATTCAGAATGGTAGCATTTGGAAAAACTATTTTGAGGACCTTTACCAAGAAATCCCGACAAGAACAAAAATAAATCCTCAAACAAACATACAAACAACACTGGACAACATTATAAAAGATAACCAAAAACCCCTGGACATACCAATTACCAGTGTTCGACAAACCCAGTCGCCCGCGGGCGACCCGAAATTGCCCCATGGCGGTTGGCCCAAGCAGCGCACGTGCTGCTGTTTAATTTCCCCCGCTCGCACAGGAGAAAAAAAAAAAAAAACAAAGCCGGAGGCACGTTCATGTTGCTGCGGAAGATTACCCCGCCTCCGGCTCCCCGTGCAGCGCTTTCCCTCCTCCCTTGTCGCGCCCGTCAGGCAGACAGAGCGCGCCTCCGCTTGCGCATCCCTCTCGGGATCTCCCCCTTGATTGGCTGGCTGCGGCCGCCTCAAGGGGGGGAGGAGGGGGCACTCGCGTCACACAGGCAGGTGGAAGTGCTGCTGACGAGGAGGACAAGGGGAGGGAGGAGAGCCCCGGGCAGATAATTATAGCGGGGCCCCCGGGGAGATCAAACCCTCAGTACCTATCTCATGTGCGTCATCCCTTGTCTTGTGTTTGTGTGTCTGTGTGTATATGAGTGAATACAATCCAGTCACCCACCCACCCACCAAGTGTCAGGTCACCCACCCAGTCACCCTCTCTCTGCCTCTTCCCTTCTGCGTCTCTCTATCTCCTCTGTCGCACCCACACACTCTTGCTCTGTCACCTACACTCTCACATACTCTGGATCTCTTATTTACCCTGTAAATGTTAACTGCCCTATACCTACACCGAAATAACCTATACTGCTTTCTTCCAGAACTAACTCTCGAGCTTCACACGGGAGACATCGGAATCCCCCCTAACCCAGAAGACAGGTAGGAAACACATCCCCTCCAATGTATAACATTGCGGGAATGAAGGTAGCTGGACATTGAGGGACTGCGGATCAGGTAAGATCCCAGACGGGATTGCTGCTTTAGATATTGTGAAGAGGGGGCGTCCAAGCACTGGTTAAGGGGTTCAGGAAACTAGTCATTCACATATGGCTTTTTTTTCTAGATCCGACACACACACACAAATTATGTAACAAGGACAAATTGTAGTAAAGTATGAATGTAATACAATAAATAAACGGTTATGTCAAAAATGAATGTTGTTCTTACTAGGAATTTATTCAATTTATTTTTTAAAAAGCAAGGCTGGGGGCGGGGCTGGGCTAAGGGGCGAGTAGATTATTTGGTTTGGCGAGTAGATCTTTGGGTGATTTGTCGACCACTGCCAATTACAATTCATGAAATAAAAGAAAATAGAAAACTAATAAAAACCAAGGAAGCCAGTGGACCAGATGGCATTCTACATGAGATGCTGAAGTACAGCAACCCATTTATACAAGAAGCTCTACTCAAAATGTTCAACCTGGTCCTTAGTACTGGCTACTTCCCTGAACTGTGGAACCAAGGAGAGATAACCATTATTCACAAGGAAGGAGACAGGCTGGACCCATCCAATTACATATGCATCTGTGTCAGCAGCACCCTGGGAAAACTGTTCAACAGCATCTTTAACAGCAGAATCCTCACCTTCCTGACAGAGCAGAGTGTACTGAGTAAGAGCCAGACAGGCTTCCTGCCAAACTACTGCACCACAGATCACATCTACACCCTACACAGCCTGATCAATAAGCATGTCCAGAACATCAACAAGGGCAAAATCGTTGCTTGCTTTGTGGGCTTTAAAAAGGCCTTCGACTCCATCTGGCATTCAGGTAAATTGCTGAAAAAAATAGATTGCGGAATAGGAATGGTGCCTTATGCATAAACCCAAAGCCATCGTTCTTACAGAAACATGGCTATCCCCTAAAACCCCTGATGCAAATATTGCCATTCAGGGATACTCCATTTTTAGGAGAGATAGGTCAAAGAGAGGAGGAGGGGTGTTATTTTATATTGCAGACACATTACAATTTACACTGTTAAATTGCCCACCAAGCCCACCCTCTTTTGAAATTCTATTTGGCAAAATCTGCCTCCCCTTTTCTAAGCCCATCTTGCTTGCTGGCATCTACCGCCCCCCTAAAGCCCCTCTACAATCCTTAACTGATATCACCCAATTTCTTGGCTCCATTTCCTCTCTGAATGAGAAGAGTGAGCTGCTAGTTCTTGGGAATTTCAACTTCAATTGGCTTGACCCTAAAAACCACAAACTCCGCACACAAATCAAGTTGCTTAACCTATAGCAACTCATTTCCCAACCCACACGGATAAACCTGAAATCGCATAACCATTCCTTGCTAGACTGGATTCTCTCCTCAAACCCCAGCAGAATCCAATCCTCTGGCATCCTTCCTGATATTTTCAGTGACCATGCAATAGTGTACTGTGTAAGGAAAATTAAACCGCTCCATTCAAGTCCTAAAGTTCTCCTCACTAGAACATTTAAAAACTTTAACCCACAACAGTTTTTGGATGACCTTACCAACTGCCCATGGCACAGAATCGATTTAATTCCCGACCCTGATTCTGCGCTCGACTATTTCCAATCCAAGTTCTTAAAACTCTGCGATACCCATGCTCCACTATGCAAAATAAGGGTACGGGGGGTCCACCTTCCATGGGTTACACCTGACCTTATAGCACTCTACCAGTTCAGGGATGCCTTGTGGAAAAGCTACAAAGTAAGTGGCACTACCAAGGATCTCAATCACTACAGATGCATGCGGAACATGTGCACAAGGCAAACAAGGCATGCAAAAGCACAATATTACTCTGACAATCTCCACCAGAATACATCAAACCCAGCTAACTTCTGGAAGGTTATCAACAATATATTCCAGCCTCCTAACCATCAACAACCAAGTAATATCACTAAGGGGGATATTACTCTGACAAACCCCACTGACATCGCAAATGCATTCAATGATTACTTTGTGGGGTGTGCCACTAACTTATTAGCGAAACGCAGCACAAACCCCAAACATGAATCTCATCCTGGGAGTATCCCTACAGTCCCACCCACTCCCAACACTGCCGACAATTTTCAATTTGGCCCAGTATCTGAAGAGGAGATAATACAAGCGCTCCTCAAACTAAAACTAAGCAGCCAATGTGGACCCGACTTACTACAATCTAGGTTCCTACGACTTGGTGCCCCAGCCATTGCCAAACCAATTGCGTCCATAGTCAACTCTATCCTGTCTGCAGGCCATATCCCTAAGACCTGGAAAACTGCCAGAGTTGTCCCAATCTTCAAAAGTGGGGACAAAAACACTGTCTCAAACTACAGGCCAATCTCACTTCTCCCAATTCTATCCAAAGTCATGGAAAAATGTGTCCACTCCCAATTAAGCGATTTCTACACCAAGACAAATTTCCAAGCCAATTCCAATCTGGATTTCATCCCAAACACTCCACCGTAACTACCCTGCTAAAAGTTTGCAATGAAATCCAGTGTGGAATGGAACGGGGACAACTCACTGGTGCAGTATTCCTAGATTTTGCAAAGGCTTTTGACACAGTTGATCATGCTATCCTGCTTAACAAACTCCAGAGCTCTGGAATAGGGAACCATGCTTTAAACTGGTTTCAGTCCTACCTATCAGGAAGATCCCAACATGTGTCCATCTCAGGCTCTAACTCCAACCCCCTGGATATCACCTGTGGTGTCCCGCAAGGCTCTGTTCTGGGGCCCCTACTCTTCTCAGTGTTCATTAATGATCTTCCCACAGCTTGTAAGGAAGCCTCAATACACATGTATGCAGATGACACAATCCTATATGCACACAGCCATAGCCTCTCTGACCTTCAACACATACTTCAGTCTGACTTTTTGAGACTCGAAAACTGGATTTCCCAAAACAAACTGTTTTTAAACATTGACAAGACTGTAACAATGGTATTTGGGACCAAGNNNNGGGGACACCAGCCTAAATTTGTAAACTTCCAGTGGACTGATCTCGCTGATTAGAACCAACGCAAAACACCACCCTAACACCCGTCACTAGTTTTAAATACTGGGCTTATGGTTTGATCTCCCACTTAACATTCGGGATGCACATTGATACCCTGACACCAAGACCTATGCCAAACTAGGGGTACTTTACAGGAACAAATCCTCCCTAAGTCTCCTGGTCAGAAAGCGTATCGCACAGCAGATGCTAATGCCAATTATTGACTATGGAGACATAGTATATGGCTCGGGCTCCTCAACCCACCTTAGCAAACTTGGCACCCCTCACAATTCAATTTGTCGTTTGTTCTCCCATGCAACTACAACACACACATCACACTGCGAAATGCTCAAAGAACTAGATTGGTCAACACTAGAGTCTAGGCGCAAGTTCACCTTTCCGTCTTGCCTTAAACTTCATGGGCAAGCTACCCAGCTACATGAACAAGCTCCTCACCCCTACCACTTGCAGCACTAATCACCTGAGATCAGACTCCAAAAGAATATCATGGTCCCAAGGCTCAACAAAGTATCCGGACGTTCCTCCTTCTCTTCCGTGGCACCCAAAACTGGAACAACCTACCAGAGACTCTCACATCCACCACAGTTTTAAGTTCTTTCAAATCTAGGCTGTCTCACATTTTAACATGGTCTGAAAGTTTCATACGCTCATAATATATATTTCTTTAACTGTGCACGCAATGTCTTGTATATAATGTATACCCTGTTCATTATGTAACTGTACTTTGAACCATGTACTATTTGTTTTACTCTGTGCCCAGGACATACTTGAAAACGAGAGGTAACTTCAATGTATTACTTCTGGTAAAATATTGATAAATAAATAAATAGGAGGGAGAACATACGACACCATCAAAAGTATGGTACTCTGAAAATAATATCTCATGATATAAGTTAAACAAAAGGACAGACATCTCCATAAGGTGTGGAGTTAGACAGGGCTGCAGCCCGAGTCCGACACTTTTTAACATATATATCAATGAGCTTGCAGCAGCCCTAGAATCCCCTGAGCACCTGGGCTCCCCTTGGCTGGCACAGAAATTAGATAATTATACACAGACGATCTGCTCCACTGTCACCAACAGAACAAGGCCTCAACAGAAAACTGGCAATACTTGAAAAATTCAGCCAGAACTGGCACTCTGTGAACCTAGACAAAACCAGAATAAATTGTACTCCAGAAAAATCTAAAAAACATCACACCATTCGTATTCACACTGAAAGAAAAAACTGGAACAGACAGCGCGCTCACACATACCTTAGTCTAACACATCAGCTCATCAGGGAAATTCAAACTGGAAAAAACCACTGAAGGAGAAGGTCGCAAAATGTTCTATGCAATAAGGAGACAGCCGTACCACCTCAAACCACCAAGAAGAGTTGGATGAAAAATACTCAACAGTATCATTATGCCCACCTTCTATATGGCAGCGAGGTGTAGGGTCCTGTGACATACCCGACTCGACAAAATGGGATGCCAGCCCAACCGAAAATCTGCATCAGGATCTGCAAACACCGTCTCCAAGTACATAGTAGTATACCAAACAATCATGCCGTGCTGAGCTGGGCTGCTTCCTTCACTGCTGACTGTACAGAAGAGAGCAAGGACATTCTGGGCTCACCAAACAACAGCCATCCAAAGTCTTACTGCTGCAGAGCAATGAGAGCACAGTACTCTCCTCACTAAACCCTATTCCATCAAACAACTTGTCCTCTCACTCCAAGAACAAACACCCTACACAGATCAACAGGCCGCCAAAAAAACAAATCAACCTCATCACCAGCGAAATGAAGGCGCAGTAGTGACTATGTGGGAAAATGATATCCAGTGATACAAAAAGCCGGAGACCTATCACAGGCTACCTAGAGAATACACTCTGGCACCCTACCTACCACAGGTAAATGACCCCAAGCAGAAACAGGCATTGTGCTCATTACAGAATGAGTGCCTACACCTGGAAATAGAAACAGCAGGCAGACAGACAGAAATGGAAGCCCCGGGAGATGAGACTGTGCCAGTGATGTGAGCTTTGTAGGGGGTAGAAGATGAGAACACACTCCCTGCTGCGTGCCACACAATACTCTATGAAGTGGGAGAGCCCCACTTGGAGAAACTCACAACACTTATCCAGAACATTTAATAATATTATAGAGAACCATAAAATAGCTATTCATCCTTCGGAGAAGATGAAACCCACAGCATGAAATGGCTGCACACTATACAGTATCTGCACCTGTCACAGGTTCAAAAGTGGGGACAAAAACACTGTCTCAAACTACAGGCCAATCTCACTTCTCCCAATTCTATCCAAAGTCATGGAAAAATGTGTCCACTCCCAATTAAGCGATTTCTACACCAAGACAAATTTCCAAGCCAATTCCAATCTGGATTTCATCCCAAACACTCCACCGTAACTACCCTGCTAAAAGTTTGCAATGAAATCTAGTCTGGAATGGAACGGGGACAACTCACTGGTGCAGTATTCCTAGATTTTGCAAAGGCTTTTGACACAGTTGATCATGCTATCCTGCTTAACAAACTCCAGAGCTCTGGAATAGGGAACCATGCTTTAAACTGGTTTCAGTCCTACCTATCAGGAAGATCCCAACATGTGTCCATCTCAGGCTCTAACTGAAACCCCCTGGATATCACCTGTGGTGTCCCGCAAGGCTCTGTTCTGGGGCCCCTACTCTTCTCAGTGTTCATTAATGATCTTCCCACAGCTTGTAAGGAAGCCTCAATACACATGTATGCAGATGACACAATCCTATATGCACACAGCCATAGCCTCTCTGACCTTCAACACATACTTCAGTCTGACTTTTTGAGACTCGAAAACTGGATTTCCCAAAACAAACTGTTTTTAAACACTGACAAGACTGTAACAATGGTATTTGGGACCAAGACTAAATTTGTAAAGCTTCCAGTGACTGAGCTCCTGATTAGAACCAACGCTAACACCACCCTAACACCTGTCACTAGTTTTAAATACCTGGGCTTATGGTTTGACTCCCACTTAACATTCGGGATGCACATTGATACCCTGACAACCAAGACCTATGCCAAACTAGGGGTACTTTACAGGAACAAATCCTCCCTAAGTCTCCTGGTCAGAAAGCGTATCGCACAGCAGATGCTAATGCCAATTATTGACTATGGAGACATAGTATATGGCTCGGCACCTCAAACCCACCTTAGCAAACTTGACACCCTCTACAATTCAATTTGTCGTTTTGTTCTCCAATGCAACTACAACACACATCACTGCGAAATGCTCAAAGAACTAGATTGGTCAACACTAGAGTCTAGGCGCAAAGTTCACCTTTCCTGTCTTGCCTTTAAATTCTTCATGGGCAAGCTACCCAGCTACCTGAACAAGCTCCTCACCCCTACCACTTGCAGCACTAATCACCTGAGATCAGACTCCAAAAGACTATTCATGGTCCCAAGGCTCAACAAAGTATCCGGACGTTCCTCCTTCTCCTTCCGTGCACCCCAAAACTGGAACAACCTACCAGAGACTCTCACATCCACCACCAGTTTAAGTTCTTTCAAATCTAAGGCTGTCTCACATTTTAACCTGGTCTGTAACAGTTTCATACGCTCATAATATATATTTTCTTTAACTGTGCACGCAATGTCTTGTATATAATGTATACCCTGTTCATTTATGTAACTGTACTTGTAACCATGTACTATTTGTTTTACTCTGTGCCCAGGACATACTTGAAAACGAGAGGTAACTCTCAATGTATTACTTCCTGGTAAAATATTTGATAAATAAATAAATAGGAGGGAGACCATACGACACCATCAAAAGTATGTACTCTGAAAATAAATTCTGCATGAAAGTTAATAACAAAAGGACAGACATCTTCCATTAAGGCTGTGGAGTTAGACAGGGCTGCAGCCCGAGTCCGACACTTTTTAACATATATATCAATGAGCTTGCAGCAGCCCTAGAATCCTCCTGAGCACCTGGGCTCCCCTTGGCTGGCACAGAAATTAAGACTATTATACACAGACGATCTGCTCCTACTGTCACCAACAGAACAAGGCCTCCAACAGAAACTGGCAATACTTGAAAAATTCAGCCAGAACTGGGCACTCTGTGAACCTAGACAAAACCAGAATAATTGTACTCCAGAAAAAATCTAAAAAACATCCAACCATATCGTAATTCACACTGAAAGACAAACTGGAACAGACAGCAAGCTACACATACCTTAGTCTAACCATCAGCTCATCAGGGAAATTCAACCTGGAAATAAACACACTGAAGGAGAAGGTCGCAAAATGTTCTATGCAATAAGGAGACAGCCGTACCACCTCAAACCACCAAGAAGAGTTTGGATGAAAATACTCAACAGTATCATTATGCCCACCCTTCTATATGGCAGCGAGGTGTAGGGTCCTGTGACATACCCAGACTCGACAAAATGGGATGCCAGCCCAACCGAAATACTGCATCAGGAATTCTGCAAACACCGTCTCCAAGTACATAGTAGTATACCAAACAATGCATGCCGTGCTGAGCTGGGCTGCTTTCCTCTACTGCTGACTGTACAGAAGAGAGCACGGACATTCTGGGCTCACCTAAACAACAGCCATCCAAAGTCTTACTGCTGCAGAGCAATGAGAAGCCAGTAGCTCCTCACTAAACCCTATTCCATCAAACAACTTGTCCTCTCACTCCAAGAACAAAACCCTACACAGATCAACAGGCTGCCAAAAAAACAAATCAACTCAATCACCAGCGAAATGAAGGCGCAGTATGTGACTATGTGGGAAAATGATATCCAGTGATACAAAAAGCTGGAGACCTATCACAGGCTACCTAGAGAATACACTCTGGCACCCTACCTACCACAGGTAAATGACCCAAAGCAGAAACAGACCTTGTGCTATTACAGAATGAGTGCCTACAGCCTGGAAATAGAAACAGGCAGACAGACAGAAATGGAAGCCCCGGGAGATGAGACTGTGCCAGTGATGTGAGCTATTGTAGGAGAGGTAGAAGATGAAACACACTCCCTGCTGCGCTGCACACAATACTCTGAAGTGAGGAGAGCCCACTTGGAGAAACTCACAACACTTATCCAGAACATTAATAATATATAAGAGAACCATAAAATAGCTATCATCCTCGGAGAAGATGAACCCACAGCAGAACTGGCTGCACACTATACAGTATCTGCACCTGTCACAGGCTGAGAGATGCCCACTAACCCCCACATCCCTGTGTGTAACTGTTACCCAGGTACCGTCTAATCATTATACCCTACCCCGTGTTATTCATGTACTGTTTAATCATTATACCCTACCCCCCGTTATTCATGCTTTGGCAATACTGACATTTTATTTCGTCATGCCAATAAAGTTTATTTATTTCGATTCAGAGAGAGAGGAGAGAGAGGGCAACGACGAGGGGGGAGAGAAAGGGGGCGACGAGGGGGGAGAGAGAGCGGGACGACGACAGGGGTGAGAGAGAGGGACGACGGGGGTGAGAGAGGGGGACGGACGGGGGGGAGAGAGGGGGACGACGGGGGGGAGAGAGGGGGACGACGGGGGAAGAGAGAGGGGGACGTCAGGTGGAGAGAGAGGGGGGGGACCGGTGGAGAGAGAGAGAGAGGGGGGGACGACAGGGGGGAGAGAGAGGGGGACGATGGGGGGGAGAGAGAGGGGGCGACGAGGAGAGAGAGGGGGACAATGACAGGGAGAGAGAGAGAGGGGGACGACGGGTGGAGAGAGGGGGATGACGGAGAGAGAGGGACGAAAGGGAGACGACGGGAAGAAAGATGGGGACGACGGGAAGAAAGATGGGGACGTCGGGGAGAGAGAGAGGGGGATGACGGAGAGAGGGGGATGACGGGGAGAAAGAGACACGACGGGGAGAAAGAGAGAGACGACGAGGAGAAAGACACGACGGGGAGAGAGGGGGATGACGAGGGAGGGAGACGACAGGGAGATAGGACGACGACGGGGAGAGAGGGGGATGGTGGGGAGAGAGAGGGGACGACGACGGGGAGATGGACGACGGGGAGAGAAAGAAAGAGAGAGAGGGGGACGACAAGGAGAGAGGGGGACGACAAGGAGAGAGAGGGGAGGAAGGATTTGGGGAGGGGGGAGGGGAGGGGGGGACTGACCGGGGGGGTCACGAGGATGTTTTCATAAAGGTCAAGCCCATTTTGGTTACCCCTGCTCCGTGTACAAGGGTCCAAGAGAGTTAGCTCTTGGGCCCAGTAACGTATTACTGCATTATACCATTTGTAATAAAACCATTGTTTGTGTTTTTCCTTATCCAGGTATGCCATCAAGCAGGGATTGGTGGGGTATGAGTTTCAGGGAGGGTTTTGCAGAGGAACCGTTGACAGAATGTGCATAGGAGGTTGGGGTCTAGAGTTGCCGGTCTCCCCATAAATGTACCCGGGAATCATGCCTGATTCTCAGACACATGTACGCACATTGTCCCAGCAATATCGCCCCTTGAAAACGCAAGCGCGAATGAGGCACAGGGATAAACATTTATTCCTGTAGCTGAGGGAATTTCTAGGTTAAGGTGGGTACCCCAGCTAGTGCCACGGTGACCCACAACCAGTATAGGGATTGTGGGTGCCCCAACCGTATATAAGGTTGAGGGGGACTCAGAGTCCAAACTGAGTCACAGGGAAAGTGTGTGGGGAAATAAGGCAAGCAGAAATAAAGAGACACCATTTTTCCTTTTCTGTTCCCTGTACCCCAAGGCTCAGAGTGTATTACAATATACTTTAATGTAATGTAATATGTTTTTACATTCGGAACCAATGTCCGAACAGACAGTCCGTGCAAACCCATAGACGCCGGTAAATCTGTTGGACATCAGAGTTCAAAGCAGCTAGAGGATGGCCAGAGGGGAGAACAGCATTTGGTCAGCGGGGAAAGGTGGAGTAATAGGTCTGGAGATCAATGGTAGTCCTCTGGGATGCCTCTTGTTTTGCCAGACCTAGTGGAGCCTACCCAGCGGGTGGCATTGGGATGGCTGGGGGGGGGGGTATGTGACAGGTTTGCGCATGCCCCTTAGCTGTTACAAATTTCCCACTGACCCAGCATTTTTAGCCAGCTCGGCTCCGATTGGTTGCTTGAGAAAGTTCCCACGCGCTGATAGGCTGTCCGCTCTGCTTCTATTTCATGAATGAAGAGAGTGGAGGGGACACGGGGAGAAAGAAAGAGAGAAGGAGAGAGAGGGGGGCAGTGTGGGGAGAGAGAACCCATTCATTGTTTTTCCATTGCTCTTCGGCAATACCCAGCATACATTTCTATACTTATTTGCGTTGTCTGGAGCTTTGAAATTATCTTCACATTTAGGGCCCAAGTTTCACATCCATACGCGAGAACAGGTAGAATAAAATTTCCTCTTGAGCAACCGTGGAATGTTCCCTAGAAGTATTGTCTTGTTTCTTCCAAATGTGCTCAAACCCACCTTCATTCTTCGATTGATTTCATTCAAAAGGTTACCATCCATTATTTGTCAACCAAGGTATACATAGTCTTCCACTTCTGGTTCTATTACATTTATTTAGATCTTTGCAGACTGGATACATTTGTTGAACATGGCTTTGGTCTTGCTGAGATTCATACGGAAGCCCACATTACTTGCTTCAGTGAGTTCTCCAATTTGTTGCTGTAGGTTTTCAGGACTTGTGGCAAAAAAAAATGTAATCTGCAAATCGTAGGCAACTCAAATATTCACCATTTTGATTCCTTTTGCTTCACAATCTAATGTCTTGGACAATTCAAGAGTTACTATGAAAAGCTTTGTTGACATGGTGTCTCCTGGTGCACTCCCTTGCTGATCCTTATCTTGCTGGTATCTTCATGTAATCGAATGATTGATGTGGCATTCTTGTAAATGTTCTTTATAATGTCAATTTATGCTTCTGCAATACTTCTTAAGGCATCCAAGACCACCGAGGTGTAGACAGAACTACATTTTTTATTAGTAATCTACAAATCTTAAACTGAGGTGTAGATCATGTTCATTACTCCGGAAAATCCCTTCTTGTATGACTTGGATGTGGTTCATTGTAATGTATCCACTGCAAAACTTTGCTTGCTCTCTAGGATGGGCAAAGTCTAAGGTCTGTTGTAGCAGATTGGTGAGCATCTTTGGAAAAATGTGATTGGAAGTAGACTGATGGGTCTGTAATTCTAGAGATCTCCATTCTTGTTAATGAGGATAACTATGGCATTACACCATTGTTCTGAAATCTTCCTGTTCTTCAAGCAGCAAGTAAAGAATTTTGCAAGGATTTTTTCTATGTCTTCCCCAGCTGATTTCAAGATATCAGTTGTAATTTTATCTTCCCCGGGAGCATTCCCATTCTTCATAAATTGTATTGCTTTTGCCACTTATTCTGGAAGGACGCATGGTACATCATTGGTAGTTTCCTCTTGCTTGTCCTCTGCTGGATTATGCTGTGCTCGCATACAATTTCATGTAGAACTCCTCAATTCTCTTTATAAGTGCATGGTCTTTAATTGTTGATCCATCATCTTGTTTGAGTGCAATGACTTGCTTCTTCCCAAACATAAATCGTTGCTTTGTCTCTAAGCTTTTGTTATCTTCAATAGTCTTTTTCACCATATCACAATTACATTTTCCTACATCTTCAGTTATATGTTTGCAGATTGTCTTGCACAGTTTTGCATATTCAATTCTTATTCTTGCAACTGCTTCATTTCTTGTTGTCTCATCAATAATTGTTGTCTCAGATATTTTCTTATCATATTTTTTGTTAGCGATTCCTCCAGTTTCTGCGCTTTCAATATTTATAAGTTCATCATAATTATTGTATTAAACTGTTCTAATGCATTTGAGCAAGCTGAAGCAATTTTTCAGTTCTAGTTGAAATTCTCTGCTGTTATTCTTGAGGTGATTGATGTTGATTGTTCACACGCACACACCCAGCACGCTTGGCTTGCAAGCTACACAGTTCTGTATGTTGTCGTAAACATAAATGTACACAAACATTGATCAAAAAGATGATCCAACCAAAAAAAAACACATACTTACCAATCCATTAGTGTGATTACACATATCCCACAACGGAATCAAGGCCAGAGTAACCCGTGACCCATCCTCAGTTGGGATTTGATTCTGTCTGGTCATAACAGAGGAAACCGCCCATCTATAACCATAAAATCATTGTTATCGTTATTAATCTGACACAGTAACATGCTCTGTCAAATACAAATGTCCCAGCCCCAAAGCATCATGTCCGTTAAAAAGCTATACCAATAACAGAACGTTCCACTAACAAAAATATTGATTACTACAAACCAATTCTAAATTTCCATGATATGTTTTCATTATTATGTTGTTCATGTTAAATATACAAATATACTAATAATTTTGAAGGTTCATATTCATAAATCAACATTTTAAAGTAATGCTTTCATACGCTACATGCACTTTGTACTACAGTCCACTTTTCTCAATGCATGAACTACCTGTTGCATCTTCTACTTGATTACCTTTATTCTCCTACAGTTAGGTCCGGAAATAATTGGACACGGATACAAGTTTTGTTATTTTGGCTGTGTACCAAAAGAAATTAAAGTTACAGTTAAATAATGAATATGGGCTTAAAGTGCAATCAGCTTTAATTTGAGGGTATTCACATCCAAATTGGAGGAAGGGTTTAGGAATTACAACTCTTTAATATGTAGCCCCCTCTTTTTCAAGGGACCAAAAGTAATTGGACAATTGACTCAAAAGCTGTTTCATGGACAGGTGTGGGCTATTCCTTTGTTATTTCATCATCAATTAAGCAGGTAAAAGGTCTGGAGTTGATTCCAGGTGTGGCATTTGCATTTGGAAGTTGTTGCTGTGAACCCACAACATGCAGTCAAAGGAGCTCTCAATGCAAGTGAAACAGGGCAGCCTAAGGCTGCAAAAAATAAAGAAAATCCATCAGAGAGATAGCAGGAACATTAGGAGTGTCCAAATCAAAAGTTTGGTACTGTACATTTTGAGAAAAAAAAGAATGCACTGGTGAGCCCTGTAACACAAAAAGGCCTAGACATCCACGGAATACAACAGTGGTGGATGGTCGTAGGATCCTTTCCATGGGAAAGAAACCCCCCTTCACAACATCCAGCCAAGTGAAGAACATTCTCCAGAACGTAGGCATATCATTATCCAAATCTATCATAAAGAGAAGACTTCACGAGAGCAAATACAGAGGGTTCACCACAAGGTGCAAACCCATTCAGAAGAATCAAGAATAGAAAGGCCAGATTAGACTTTGCCAAACAATATCTAAAAGAGCAAGCCCAGTTCTGGAACAGCATTCTTTGGACAGATAAAACTAGGATCAACCTGTACCAGAATGATGGGAAGAAAAAAGTATGGAGAAGGCTTGGAATGGCTCATGATCTGAAGAATACCACATCATCTGTAAAACACGGTGGAGGCAGTGTGTTGGCATGGGCATGCATGGCTTACAATGGCACTGGGTCACTAGTGTTTATTGATGATGTGACAGAAGACAGAAGCAACCGGATGAATTCTGAAGTGTATAGGGATATATTGTCTGCTCAGATTCAGCAAAGTTGATTGGACGGCGCTTCACTTTACAGATGGACAATAATCCAAAAGGCAAAGAAGTGGAATATTCTGCAATGACGGAGTCAATCGCCTGATCTCAACCCGATGGAGCATGCATTTCACTTGCTGAAGACAAAACTTAAGGCAGAAAGACCCACAAACAAACAACAACTGAAGACAGCTGCAGTAAAGGCCTGACAAAGCATCACAAAGGAGGAAACCCAGCGTTTGGTGATGTACATGCGTTCCAGCCTTTAAGCAGTCATTGCCTGCAAAGGATTCTCGACAAAGTATTACAAATTAACATTTTATTTATGATTGTGTTAATGTGTCCAATTACATTTGAGCCCCTGAAATAAGGGGACAGTGTATGAAAATGGTTGCATTCCTAAACATTTCATACAATATTTTTGTTCAACTCCTTGAATTAAAGCTGAAAGTCTGCACTTCTATTGCATCTCGGTTGTTTCATTTCAAATCCATTGTGGTGGCGTACAGAGCCAAAATTATGAAAATTGTGTCAGTGTCCAATTATTTCCGGACCCAACTGTATGCATAAAAATCTGTATGTGGATATTAAAATGGGAAGTGTGTTGCTCCGCGCTAATGGTGGCACTGTATAGGATCCCTCTTGCAGCCTTTAGTCTGGGGGGGTTCCACACATCCCCTATAAGAGTGAGCTCCCACAAGGGGGGCTCACAGACAAGAAAAACAATTGACAGACAGGCGCACTAAGGGGTATGAACACTTTTTAATAAAACAGGACAGTGGGCACAAGCATCCACTGAGGGGTTAAAACAATTATAAATCAACAAAGATCATTAAAATTAATGGTTATACACTAATATAATCGGTGAATAGCACCGGGTCTACACAGGATCTCGCTAGTACTACAGAAAGGGTCCCGACCAGACTGAGTACTTACCCTGCTAGATGTGTGAGGACCCGCTTCCACCGGCTGCAAAAACTCCACGAGGACTGCCGCCACGTGACCTCTACGCGTTTCGCACGTAGTGCTTTGTCAGGAGGTCACGTGATAGTGCTGTCCCCGGAGTTTATATGCAGAGCAGCAGCCAATGGATCTAACGTCATTAGGAAGAGTGAAGGCACATGTAAATACAACAGTGAAAATGGAGTCCCATACAGCATGTTTAAGTAATTAAGTAATTAGTTAATTAAATAAATAAATAAAACCCATTCTGAGATGAAGTGATGATATATAGGTCCCAGATTTGACTTTGAGTTGACCTATTACCCGATAAAATAAGTCACTTCTAACCATATATTACCATACCCCCGTTTAGATCTAAACATACATTTATACACACATTAAAATAATTTAAAATATTTTTAAAAAGAAACAGATTGTCCACAGAATTCATAAAAATTGATTAGATCACATAGAGGAACCCCAAGTATTCACCTAACAATTTATTCTTTCAGGAAGGGAACCAATTCTATATAAATCATTTAAACCATGTGGGAATCTAGTTTGCATGTTATAGATCCAGAATTGTTCCCTTCTACTCAAGCGTAAATCTCTGTTGCCCAAGCGCTGATTTGCAGGGACAACTTCAATGCCCATAAATGAAATGCCACTCGGGTCACACTGGTGACTATCATAAAAGTGCTTTAAAAGGTGGGTTAGGGGCATCTGTTTATCTATTAATTTGTGCTAGTCAACTAAAGTCTGTTTCCAGTAACAAGGGCACACTAAGATCC
>WSYH01000948.1:40461-97691 GCA_036426205.1 Ascaphus truei | reverse complement strand
CACTGGTGACTATCATAAAAGTGCTTTAAAAGGTGGGTTAGGGGCATCTGTTTATCTATTAATTTGTGCTAGTCAACTAAAGTCTGTTTCCAGTAACAAGGGCACACTAAGATCCTATCTAGATCTAAAGGGCAACTATAAATGTAGTAAATGCAAGATATGTACTAATTTATTGAATAAGAAAGAGGTTGTTTCTTTTACCACAAAACGGAGTTTTAAAATTAATCATTTTATAAATTGCTCCACTGCTTATGTAGTGTATGTACTCCAGTGCAAATGTGGGTTACAATACAACGGCAAAACAAAACGGTGTATGAAGGTGCGGGTAATGGAACATATGAGGAACATTAAAAATGTGCACAAATTAATCACAAAGCACAAATCAGCGCTTGGGCAACAGAGATTTACGCTTGAGTAGAAGGGAACAATTCTGGATCTATACCATGCAAACTAGATTCCCACATGGTTTAAATGATTATATAGAATTGGTTCCCTTCCTGAAAGAATAAATTGTTAGGTGAATACTTGGGGTTCTTCTATGTGATCTAATCAATTTTTATGAATTCTGTGGACAATCTGTTTCTTTTAAAAATTTAAAAAAATATTTTTTATTTATTTTAATATGTGTGTATAAATGTATGTTTAGATCTAAACGGGGGTATGGAAATATATGGTTAGAAGTGACTTATTTTATCGGGTAATAGGTCAACTCAAAGTCAAATCTGGGACATATATATCATCACTCCATCTCAGAATGGGTTTTATTTATTTATTTATTTAATTAACTAATTACTTAAACATGCTGTATGGGACTCCATTTTCACTCTGTTGTATTTACATGTGCCTTCACTCTTCCTAATGACGTTAGATCCATTGGCTGCTGCTCTGCATATAAACTCCGGGGACAGCGCTATCACGTGACCTCCTGACGAAGCACTACGTGCGAAACGCGTAGAGGTCACGTGGCGGCAGTCCTCGTGGAGTTTTTGCAGCCGGTGGAAGCGGGTCCTCACGCATCTAGCAGGGTAAGTACTCAGTCTGGTCCGGACCCTTTCTGTAGTACTAGCGAGATCCTGTGTAGACCCGGTGCTATTCACCGATTATATTAGTGTATAACCATTAATTTTAATGATCTTTGTTGATTTATAATTGTTTTAACCCCTCAGTGGATGCTTGTGCCCACTGTCCTGTTTTATTAATAAAGTGTTCATACCCCTTAGTGCGCCTGTCTGTCAATTGTTTTTCTGGATATTAAAATGCCATGAAACTCATCTGTTCGGCTCAATAACGTCTAAGGCACATCAGTGAAGAATAGCAAATAGAGGTTTTAAAACATCACAGCGGATAAGTCTGCTGTTAGAGGATTTGTCTTACTTTTCAAGCTATAGAGAAGAATAAAACCAACCTGTAGTCATCGAAAGTGAAAGAATCCTTCAAGGGCAATTTGTTGGCATTAGGATGGGTCTGAGATTGAGGTTTTGGGAAGAAAACAAAGAAGGAAAAGAAAATCAGAAACCAGTCAGCAAAAATTCATTATTTAGCATTCTAACAGATCCTAACAAGAGCCAAATGAAGCAGGAGGCATCCAGCAACATTACAGCAGGATCATCATGCTATTATGTTCTCATACATCACTGTCAACTTAATTTGTTGTGCCCAGCAGCTGCCATTAATCTGCGTCTTCATATTCTAAGACTTGAACTCACAGATATCACAAATGTAACATTATAAGGTGGACTGTACAGACAAAGAACCAGCCATCATTTATAGATGTCCAAAAGTAAGCCATGGGTTGAAGAATTAATAAGGCATCCAATATCAGTTTCTCTAGATCGTTCCATTTTACAACACTGCAGATGTTTAGTTAGAAAATGGTTTTCTTATGGTATCAGCAGTGCTGTGCAAGCACTCTCTAGAAACATTTAATTATTTATCAGCAAACATACAACCCGTCTTCTTTATTATCGTTTATTTGTAAAGCGCCAACATTGTACAGCGCAGTACAATGTGTACAGAGATTTGATAATTAAATAAACAGTTACACACAAGCAAGGACAAACATGCACAAATACAAAGAGGTAATGAGGGCCCTGCTTCTGAGAGCATAAAATGCAGGAGGTTCATTAGATGTGCAGAAGACCATACAGAACCACAAACAATTGTCAGGACCCACGTACAGGGACTGATTCATTCTAAGCAGGTCTGTAGTACTGGGCTGTACTGACCTCCATGGCCTATAAGATATAGGAAGTCACCTCCCTCAGAGTTCTTTGCTTCACAACAGCTTTGCTTGCTGGAGAAAGGTCGTGTTGCTCCCTTACTTTATTACCTTCTATTATAGTATTCTTTGACTTCCTGGTTCCCGATCCCAGCTTTCCTCCGACTCCTTGCTGTCGCCTTGGCCTTGGTCCGTATGTCGATTCTCCTATTAGCTGCCTGCCTTGAGACAACCTATTTTGCAGGCTCCTCACGGAAACGCTATCCAGACATCTGCGAGTATCCCAGGTTATTCTACATTACTGACTCTCCCCGTTGATAACCACCAGTGGGCGATAGCTTGTGAAGCCAAATAATAATAATAATAAAAAAATAAAAAATTGTCCACCTGGACAGCTAGAAATGTGCAATGCGCTGCAGTAACAGGGTTTAGTACCCAACCTGCAGGGTCAAGTCACCATCTTACAGGTAGAGAAAGCTGTGCTTCAGGATGCCGTTCTCACCTTAGAGAGAGACAGATGGCTCAGGTGGAGTCGATTACTCAAAAAGAACGATTCCCGCGCTCCTACCAATTAGGCTAAAATAAAATAGGGATCTCATGAATAATGGTTAAACCCTTCGGAGAAAGTGTTATAAGCCAGCAAGCCACAACCAAATTTTGCAGGTACCTACACCTAATATATGTAATTATTGTCCTATGGACAAGTGAAAAATGTGAGAAAGTCCTGAAGGGGTTAAATAAAGCATATACCTTTGTGAGTAGTGCAATTAAAAGCTGGCCAAACTCAGTATTTACCTTACTGTAGAGGTAAACTGTAGGTGCAATTGTTTTTCTATATGTAAGGCCTATCTTTTTACAGCAGCAAACTTCTTTAGGGAGGAGCGCAGTAATATGTGCAGTCTCAGAAATAGTAGGCAAATCCTTTTCCTTGCTGCATACTCCATAAGGGCATTTAAATATAGAATCACTGAAACGTCATAGGGGTAGGTTAATTGGCTCATCTGCTTTACATAGCAGTTACAAAGCCCCTAACAATTTTCCAATTAGTGCAGGTATAATACACCCCAGTGTCAGTCTGCACATCACCCTCCATTGAAGAGTAGGTGAATCTATAAGGCTGACAGAAAGAAATGTGTAAAATGTATTATATTCACATCAAGGGATATCTGCACCCAGTTTACCTCTACAGTAAGTTAACTGTGATACTGGCTTTGGCCAGCTTTTAATTGCACCACTCACAACAGCATATGCTTTATTTAACCCCTGTGGAGTCGATTACTAACCCTGCTGTTCCAGCCCGTACTTTACCCATGCCTGACCTCTAAAACACAATGCTGTGGGCTTTTTTCTACCTTCTTATCCCTGCACAATTGCTGACTGGACTGTACATCATGTGTACACCGTACACGTATAAAAAAACCTGACTGTAATTATGCCTTTTTAAAATGTTCTGCAAATAATACTGCAACAGATAAGATGGCGACTGTATCAGAAATATATGAATATTTCATTTCGAACTATGATTTTTACCCGACGTTCCTGGATGGAAGTGTTCGATAAGGCAAACCTTAATTAACGATCATTGTTTTTTTCCACATCGCCCCTACTTCCGAGGATAGAGGGTATTGGTGTGTGATCCCACATTTTTACACTCTCTTTGATCATGGCAACTTCAAAGGGAGAAAGGTAATGTTTAATCCATATAACATTCGGTAATCCCAATGCAGCATTGTGCCAGCGCCGGCAACAGCACCAGCACAAGCTTATAATAACGGTTCGACCGTTATTGAAAACCTGGTGAACGGCAATCCTTGCTACCTGTCCCCGCCGGAATACCCGCAAGATTTACAGCCTGATTTCCAACCAGATTACACGTACAGGTACCTATACCAGCATGCTTACAACCAACATGATTACCAGCTTCAGTGTAGCTTACAACAAACGAAGCGCGACCACGGTGCTGAGGTGGGGCATTGGTTAACGCCGACCCACAGCCACGCGGGCGCGCCTAGGATGTAGATTAGTCGTTCAAGCCAGGTCAGTTATAGATTGGAGAATGGTATAAGTACTTGCCAGGTCTGGAGTGGAGGGTTGCGGATCGTCGGGAGTGCGTAGCCAAGTTCGGGATTGGAGTGTAGCGGATCGTCGGGGTACGTAGCCAGGTTCAGGATAGGAGAGTATCGGATCGTTGGAGTACTTAGCCAAGGTCAGGACTGGAGACAGGAGAATGGCCGTTCATAGCCGGATCAGGAGAGGAGAGGTGTGAAGTCCAAGAGACAAGCAGGGTCAGGCAACAAGAGGTTAACAGGCAAGGCAGGGCAAGGTAAGGTCACAGGAACTAGAATGCAGCAAGCCACGGCGTCACACTAGACCAGGGGTGGGGAACCTTTTTTCTGCCAAGGGCCATTTTGATATTTATAAAATCATTCGAGGGCCATACAAAATTATCAACTTAAAAATTAGCCTGCTATATTTGGTCAAACATTTAATGAACTCAACACTAATGTGATGGCTGGAACTGCTTCTCTTTGGGTGACTGACTGACTCTTGGGTGGTGGGTGACTATGACTGACTGCGGGTTGGTGTCTGTGCGCACGCACATGCACACGCGCGCGCACACACACACACACAAATCGGGCAGGGGGGAGGGAAATCAGACTCTCAGACCCACTCTCTCTGAGACCCACTCTCTCTCTCAGACTCACCCACTGACTGACTCTCTCTCTCTCTCTCTCTCAGACTCTCAGGCCCACTCTCTCTCAGACCCACTCTCTCTCTCTCTCTCTCTCTCTCTCAGACTCTCAGGCCCACTCTCTCTCCCTCTCAGACTCTCAGGCCCACTCTCTCTCCCTCTCAGACTCTCAGGCCCACTCTCTCAGACTCTCAGGCCCTCTCTCTCTCTCAGACCCACTCTCTCTCTCTCTCAGACTCTCAGGCCCACTCTCTCTCTCTCTCAGACTCTCAGGCCCACTCTCTCTCTCTCAGACTCTCAGGCCCACTCTCGAGAGAAGAAAGTGTAATCCCTGTCTGCCGGATGTAATTCCCTCCATATATCTGATAACTGGTTGGTTTTGAGGCCCCGGCGCAAAGATACACCCGCTCCCTTGTTGTACTGACCTACAACCCCTGACCTATCCAGGTGCGGTTGCATGACTATCTTAAAGTCACCCGCGAGCACGACGCTCCCTTGGGCCACTGAGTTATTAAAGTATAGTTAGTTTGGTACATGAAATATACACATAAACGTAATTGTTTACATGATGTTGACCTAATATTCATAACATCATGCATTGTAGTTGACCACTACATCTTGGCAATAACATTTTTTCCAGCAGTCCCAAACCATTTTAACAACATTCCCATGTTACAAGCGAATTTTTACATGAAATGGCTAGTTGGTTGTAAGTCTCCTTTACATAGTTTCTACATTCATACGTTCCATTACACAATATACTACACAAATGTTTGTTCAGAGTGGGAATGGTTGTTATATATAAAACAGACCATGGCATATAATGTTAGTACTAAATAAAGAACACACATTAAATTTTCTAACTGCACTGTTTAGCAACATCATTATGTTAATTAAGTGCTTATGCAATATAGGCATAATTGGATCACATTTTGTATTGTTATTTAATATGCGCTGCAAGCAATATCAAAATAGTTCCATATGTAGTATATTAGTCGGTCGCTCCTCCTCACAATCATCTCATATAACGTTAGACTCTTCTGAAATCATACATTGATCCCATTGAATCTTCCCCGACATCTCTGAAAAACAGCAAACACATGATGGTCAAAGATGGCACCTTAATATATGTGTAGCCGTGACAACGCGTTACACATCTCGATATGATTGTGTATATCCACGCGTTAATCACTTATATGTTACAACTACAAGGTTACAACTAAACATCATTATTTATCATTTTGTTAATTGTGTTGCACGCATAACTATGTATATGAACTTTCCGGTGGCTGTATAAATAAAAATGTGCGCACACATCTTACTGTGCGCACGCACTTCACGATTGGGTCGACAAAGTGTTAGCGCATGCGCAAAACAATGCGTACGTTGTGCGTTCAATACATGTTGTAACTACCATTAACCATATCATATTTATTTCAAATCCAATGAAGGCGAAACTACATTCGTTCTAAACGCGTACTTCTATAATCTTTTTAAACAGACGTGTGTGGACGGTAAGAACGGCCGATCACACAATGAGCGAATCCAATACGTGTGACGTCATGTTGAGGCAGCGTGAAGTGCACGCAAACACTCCTCCCACATAATTAACATTGGGCTAACGCCCACAAACACAGACGCGCACGCATGACACAGTGCAGTGACCGTAACTATAACAAACCGACACAGCCAATAGGCTTTGACGCGCGCACGTCGGTTGGGGGCGGGCCTTACATCCGTAATCCTTTTTAAGGACGCCTTGGCACATGACAAGGGTCCCACGTCATATGTGGCCGACCCGGTTTTTTTTAGATGTTGCATGATAAAGAAACAGGTGTGTGTTACAGTTATGGTAACATGTTGCTATTATATGTTTTAAGAGATAGGAAAGTAGGAATATGTATTCCGTGACCAATGTGTACTAATCTTTCTGGTTCTAGTATATTGTAATAGGAAACAATGTGTTTGTGAACACTACATGTTATGCAGTCTGCAATGTAACGCTGTATCTACGCATTTAAAGTAAAAATGGTGGATAGAAAAAAGTTTAAACTTTTAACGGTGAGTCAATGCATAACGATTGTTATATTTACCATTCTTGTAGAAGTAACACTTTGTCTGGCTGCAACTGCTCGCTCCAGAAAGACAAGGCATTTGTATCCATGGTTGAGCCAACCGCTGAATCCTGTATGACACACATCTCCATGAGGCGCTCATTGGAATCGGCACTGCCTTCTTCAAACAATTGGTCCGGAGGTACGTTCATTTCTTCGTGTAGCCATTCGAATGCGTTTGCAGCAGAAAGGCTTTGTAAAACATCATAGCAGTTATGTTCTTGTAGAATGTGTGTTTCAGGAATGGAGGGTGCAGATATTGCAGCAGGTATCGATTCACACGGAACAGTAGTAGCGGATCCATTGCTATTGTTATTAGGAATAAATATGCTATTTATCAGAAGATATGTACCATGTTCCATGGTGATTTTAAATTGCGGTGCAATCTGCCAAAATCCATACCTTTCATGTAGGTTATCCTGCACACGTTCAAAACATTCATTTGTTGATAAAGTGAATCTTACTGAGGATTTAAAATTTCCAGCGCGGCCCGGGTCTTGGTAATAAGGATATTTTTTTCTGATCAAATCATAGATCTGGCCCACGTTGGCTTTGTTTTCTTGAGTTGATATGATCGCCTCCGCAATCATTACTTTATACGCTTTGTGTGGATGGCTGTTGAGAATTATATCCTCAGCCATTGCAGCGTCTCAAATAATGTGAGTGGAGTTGTAGGTTCTCTCTTGAGAATGTGAAAGTATGTAAATGTTTTGTGGGTTTGTAGTCAAGGTCAGCAGAAAAGTTACATGTTTCACTCCTTTTTGCAACCACCAATTCGATTGTGTAGAAATAATTGGCAGACATTTGTGGGTTCTGATTGCCATTTCCCTGTGAAAGTCAAATTAAGGTTTTTTTTATCTACATTCTCAAAACAAGTGTCGGATTTTCATTAAATAACAATGTGGGTGAGGAAATAAACAGTGTTGGCATTATGAAAATAGTGCTTACACAGACATATAATGAGATATACACACACACCTGCTAAAGTTTTTTTGTCTCTCTTTTTAGCAAGATTTCACTGTGTATCTTTCTGTCTGGTTAACTCCCTGTCTGTGTCACAGAGTTTAACTATGTGTGTATATGTAGAGATATATATATGTATATTGTACAATATATATATATATATGTCTCTAAAACCAATATTTAAATATGTGTGTGTATATTACTATATTTAAGGGCTTATATGTAAACAGGGATTTTTATATTGCTCAGACTTCACACAGAACAGCCCCACTACC
Organism: Ascaphus truei; assembly: GCA_036426205.1. Taxonomy (NCBI): domain Eukaryota; kingdom Metazoa; phylum Chordata; class Amphibia; order Anura; family Ascaphidae; genus Ascaphus; species Ascaphus truei. Next base: position 89,429 of record WSYH01000948.1, on the reverse strand, counting down.
CACCTCCCACAATAAACATTACCATATTTAATAAACAATACACCACCCACCCCGTGCCCCCCCCCCATAAAAACATGATTTATAATTTTACACAGTCTTAATACCCCAGGCCGACAGGGGTCCCCGGTGGGCCCGACAGGTGTCTGCAGGCCCCACACGAACTCTTGAAAAACAGCCGGAGCATTAAATAATCCAAAAGGCATGACCAAATATTCGTAATGGCCATCACGTGCGTTAAAAGCCATCTTCCATTCATCCCCTTGGCATATACTGTACGTATGAGATTGTAGGCCCCACGATGATCGAGTTTAGAAAAAATAGTAGAACCTTGCAAACGATCAAAAAGTTCTGAAATGAGTGGTAAAGGGTAACGGTTCTTTAAAGTGATTTTGTTAAGGCCTCTGCAGTCTATGCATGGGCGGAGAGACCCATCCTTCTTTTTAACGAAAAAGAAACCAACCCCGGCTGGGGAAGAGAAGTTTCTAATGAAGCCTTTTTTTAAGTTCTCTTGTATGTACTCAGACATTGCCTTGGTTTCAGGAAGAGATAGCGGGTAAGATCTAGCTTTAGGAAGGATAGCTCTGGGTAGGAGATCAATGGGGCAATCAAAAGGACGATGAGGGCAAAGGATTTCAGAACGAACCTCGTCAAAGACATCAATGCAAGCCGTATATAATTCTGGAAGAATAGGTTTGGCTGAAGTAGTGGTTTCTAAACCACAGATATGTTGCACCGAAGAGACAAGAATTGCTACAAAAAGAGTTCCATTGTATAGGTCTTTTATCAGTCCAGTCTATATGTGGATTATGCTGTTGGAGCCAGAGGCCCAAAATGACCTGCACTGAGGGTGAATGGCTTACGTCCAGGGAACTCTCCTCTTTGTGACCATCCTTAGTAGAAAGAGTAAGAGTAGGTATCTCCAAGGAGATGAAAGCTGGCTGGAGAGGACGTCCATCAAGGGCCTCCAACCCGACGGGCACCAATTTCTTTATCAGAGGAATCTTGGTTTTTAAGGCAAAATCTTGGTCCACAAAATTCCCTCCAGACCCGGAATCAATGAATGCAGAAGCAGGAGTTTGGAAGCCTGAACCCTTGAGGAAGACTGGAAGCATAATCCTAATCGGCAGGTTTTTCTTCTAAATAGAAGGGGTAGAGGAAATGGTACCCAATCTGATCCCCTCATACCTCATTGGGTGTTTGGCGTTTCCCGGCTTAGTGGGACAGCGAAGCACCAGATGACCGGACAGGCCTCGCTAGAAAGCTGCTGATAAGGCCTCATCGTTCAAGCCTGTCTCCGCAGCAATGGTCCGGAACTCGAGGGCGTATCTTGCGACATATCTGTGATCCTGTAAAATGTGAAACAGGGAGGAAGCTGCAGTGACCTTACGGCCTGGAGTGTCAAAGTGTCAATTCCTTTTTGAAGCATGCAAAATCTTGAATAAGCTCGGGTATCTGCTCCCAGATGGGAGATGCCCACGCCAAGGCGTCACCGGTCAGCAGGGCAATAATGTATGCCACCTTGGATCTATCAGAAGAAAAGCGTGAAGGGGTTAACACGAATTGTATGTCACATTGGTTGAGGAAACCTCTACAGCCATGGGGGTCACCCGCATAAGGATTGGGTGTGGGGAGACGTGGCTCGAGAGGAAGAGATGCTTCTGGGATGGAAGAAGACAGAGTTGCAGGTCTAACAATTGTGGACTAGGATTGGTGCAGAGAAACAGTTGCTAGGCTTTGAGTCAAAGAAGCAATCTGATTGTCCAGGAATTGAAAGTGTTTAGAAATAGAAGACAGGGCTTGGCCCACCTCAGGGGGGTCCATATTCGTTGAGCTGAGCATACTGTAACGCTTGCGCTCACCACGAACAAGGCGGGACCCGGTACTGAGGTGGGGAAGTATGAAACTGTGCACCCAGAGCAGCGGAGGCACGTCTGGAGGGTGGATAGTCAGTGTAGCCGGGTCTGGATTGGAGAGAATGGGTTAGTCCTGATACTTGCAGGAGTCTAGGGGAGGAGCCAGTAGAATGGTCGATGTCCATTGAGCTGTGGTCTGGGGTTGGAGCCGGGAAAGTGGTAGAATATCCCAAAGTCGTGATCAGGGATGGAGAGGTACGGGTAGTCAGAAACAAGCCGGGGTCGTTATCCAGAGAGGGTCCAATAGTCAAGCCGGGTCGTTACACATAGAAGCAACTGGGGAGAAAGCAACAAGGTACAAGACAAGGCACAGCAAACGCAGGAACACAAGGCTACAACAGGTTATGCTCAGCAATGATAAAAAGTGAGAGCAGGGTATAAGTAGGAAGCAGGATCCAATGAAGCAGGAGGCGGAGCGGAGGCGTGGCCCCTGCGGGGGCAGGGATAAGCTGCAGGAGACAAGTGGCGATTAGCATACTTGCCCCACAGCTGGGGAGCGGTGCACGACAACACGTGAGTGCGCTGCGCGAGAGGCGCGGCCAGGGGGCTTTCCCAAGCTTCGTGGTATGACTAGAAGGGCTGCGGGTGCGCTCTCTGTAAACAGAGCGGGGACGCACGCATGGTCAGAAACCAAGGTGGAGGAGGTAGCAGCTGCAGGCAAGGAGGGAACACGCTGCAGGGGACGTGATCTCCGATTCATTACAAACACACATTACTGCGAAATGCTCAAAGATCTAGATTGGTCATTACTCGAGTCTAGGCGCAAAGTTCACCTTTCCTGTCTTGCCTTCAAATACTTTCTGGGCAAGCTACCCATCTATCTGAACAAGCTCCTCACCCCTACCACATGCACTCATAGGTGCCACCATAAAGGGAGTCCCTCTGTAGCAGGTGTCTGGTCCCAGAGCACCTGAAGTCCGGATGCAGCCAGTCTTGCCTTTGTCCCTATTGCTCGTGCTACAGGGGCAGTGCCACTATCTACTGGGCCTGTCCCTGCAGCAACCACAAGCTCAAGGGCCTAGCTGGGGCCTAATGGGGTCTCTGGCCTAGTGCAGGTGCCACTGACACCTGCTCTCACACACCCTACTCTATTGGTGTCCCAGCTCCAACTGACTCGCGGTCCCAGCGCGCAAAATGTATCAGTAGTCCAGCAGCGGAGACGTTGTAGCCCTATTGGCTGTTGGGCACCATGTGTTCCTGTCCCAGAAGTTCATGGGACATGTAGTTCCAGCGTGGAGCCTTCCCCTATTGGCCGCCATTTGTGCCTGTACCCTGCGCATGCTCGGCATCTCGCGCAATCGTGTCCAAGATGGTGGTGCCCTGCAAGGGGAGCCGCTGATAACCTCCGGCGACCGGATTGCCTGCCGCAACCTCCCTGCTCCCGCCGGCACTCTTCGCACGCCACCGCTACTCTCACCACACCTCCGCTGACAGACGCAGCTGGAGCCAGAGGTAGGGGACAGACGGGGGACCAGGGGAACCCAGGCATCACTTACATTGTTATAGGGGACAGACGGGGGACCAGGGTATACTTATGTAGCCCTGTTTCTGACGCCTTCCTAAGGGACTACTAGTACTGTACTCAACCTGCGGCTCCAGGAGATATGAGCCTCCGCTAGCTGGGAGCCTGGGGTAAGGGTTCTAGCGCAGCGCCTCCACTTGCCCAGGATCCCCGTTATGTAAGATCGCCCTGGGCAAGAAACATACCAACAATGCGTGCAACCAAGTTTACTGTGCATAGGCAACCATATCTTACTCTCTATATAACATCACACATAACTCATATACTTATACTATAACGTTAGAGTCCTCAGCCACATTCCTAGCGAAATTGTCCCGTATAACAGTGGCTCCGCTGCATAGGCAACCATATCTTATCTTACTCTCTATATAACATCACACATAACTCATATACTTATACTATAACGTTAGAGTCCTTATACTACCGTGGCTCAGCCACATTCCTAGCGAAATTGTCCCGTATAACAGTGGCTCCGCCACGCTCTATAGAGTGTTGGCTTGGCGGGCTAATTCTATCACTGGGTCTTGAATTTGATACTGCACTAGCTTGTTCCAGGGGATAATCTTGTCTTCTGTAATATTCATTCCGTCCCCGCTTCGGTAAGCCCGAGGGACAGCACGGGATTGACACCCTAATGAGTCGGTTATTCTTAATTCCGAAAATGCGATCTGATTGTCGACTACTGCGGCTGTGGAGCATAGAGCACGTATACCAGGCCCCGGAATCTCTTCCCACACCTCCTAATCCAGGACAGGGGGAAGCCCCGGTCTTCGTGACAAAGCATCGGCCCCCACGTTGGTGGGCCCTGGTTTATACTTGAGGTTGAAACGGTAGTTGGCCAGTGCCGCCAACCACCGGTGACCGGTCGCATCTAGTTTGGCGGACGTGTTAATGTATGTCATGGGATTATTGTCTGTCCGCACTTCAAACTGTACCCCATACAAGTAATCGTGTAACTTGTCCACTACTGCCCATTTGAGGGCTAGGAACTCCAGCTTGTGGACAGGGTAGTTCTGTTTGCTTGGGGTCAAGCTTCGACTCGCGTACGCCACGGGGCGGAGCCCGGTGTCGTGTTTCTGGTGCAACACTGCTCCTAGTCCGCTAAAACTGGCGTCCACGTGTAGCACATACTCGCGATCAGGGTCGGCATAGGCCAGTACCGGGGCCTGCGTTAGACTGGCTTTCAGTTTCAAGAACGCTTGCTCACAAGCCGGGGTCCACTTTTCTCCAAAGGGTGTTTGTGCCGTGACACTTTTCCGGCCCGTATCCTCAGGATAGATCTTTAACAGGTTATTCAGGAGTTTAGCTTTGCTTGAGTAGCCCTCCACGAAACGCCGGTAATAGCCACAGAACCCCAGGAAGGATCGCAGTTCCTGGACGTTACTGGGCCTGGGCCAATTCACTACGGCCTCTATCTTCCCTGGGTCGGTGGAAATCCCTTCAGCTGAGACGATGTGGCCCACGTATGTCACGGACGTGCGACAAAATTTGCATTTGTCCAGGGACAGTTTGAGTCCCTCCTTCTGAAGTCGATCCAATACCTTCAGTAACCGCTCCTCGTGCTCCTCCAAGGTTTTTCCAAACACTATAATGTCATCCAAGTACACTAGGCATTCTTGCGGGTTCATGTCTCCCAGGGTCTGTTCCATCAACCTCTGAAAGGTGGCAGGGGCCCCGCAGATCCCTTGTGGCATGCGTGTGAACTGATAGAACCCTAGCGGACAGATGAAGGCTGTCCTCTCCTGGTCTTCCAGATCCATTGGCACTTGATAGTATCCTGACCGCAAATCTAGTACACTGAACCATTTACTTCCCGTCAAGGCGTTCAGAAGGTCTTCAATGCGCGGTAGAGTGTACTGGTCAGGTACCGTACGGTTGTTCAATGTTCTGTAATCTACGCATAGACGTACCGTCCCATTCTTCTTACGGACTACCACGATGGGAGAGGCGTAGGGACTGCGTGATCCTTGAACAATACCAGCTTTCTCCATTTCGGCTATTAACCTCCGCACTTCTTCCACATCTCGGGGAGCCAGACATCGGGAGCGCTCCCGGAACGGGGCAGCGTCGTTCATCCGAATGGTATGGCGGGCGCTGCGACTGCATCCCACATCCATATCACTCGTGGAGAACACCCCTCGGCGTTCTCCTAGCTTGGTCTGCAGTCTTTTTCTCCAGTCTTCCGTTAGCGGCGAGTCTCCGAAGTCAAAGGCCAACAGGGGGGTTACGGCATGAGTGGTGGCCGCCGGCCGTCCTTCCAAAGCCTTCTTTTCGGGTATCACCGGATATATTCTGCCCAGCGGCTGCCGGCGATCAATGCACATGGGGTACGGGGAGATGTTCTGCACATACACCCAGGTTCTGTTCGGAATCTTTCCTGGCCATTCCCTTACGGAAGCTAATAGTTCGTAGCCAAGCCGCTGATCATCCCGTGTCGTGCTTTCCAAGGGTATCCGGGTAGTGGCAGGCCGCGATCATCATTATCCCTTCCCCGGGAGGGATCTGGGTCAGTCCCCACTCTTGACTGTACAACATTCCATGCTCCTCTTCAGTCGCGATTCTACCGCAAGCCTCTTGTAGTGCCGGACACGTAGCGAGGGCCAGCAGCGGGGCTTCACCCGCTTCTTGTAAGTACATGCAGATCACCGATTGCACAATGTCGGTGTTGGTCCCCATGATTATCGGGGAAATTGTCCCGTATAACAGTGGCTCCGCCACGCTCTATAGAGTGTTGTCCTTGTAAGAGGTTAGCTAATATACTCAGTCCGCTAGCCACTTGCTAGTGTCACTACAAAGTTATTCCTAAGGCGGGATCAGCGCCTGATGACCGGTGTTGGTGCACTTGCTTTACAATTGTACCTTCCAGTCACGGCGGTGACCGGTGCCTCTTCGCAAAGGGTCCGTTGCCTCCGCTCTGGACCTCCGGATGTCGCGGTGTCCAGCCGTCTGATCCCAGATGACTGTGACCGTCCACAACTCCGTGCGCTGTCCCTAACTAAGGTGACAATTCCTTCCACTATCGGGCGTCCCTGCAGTACAGCAACCTACTGTGACTCAGGGAAACTTCCTATGGGCCTGGGGAGTAATAGCTGGCCTATGCAGGCGGGTCACGGACCCCCTGCACTCACACTACCTCCTCTCGCTCTGTCCCGATTCCCTCTCCCTAGCGTGGTCTTCCCCCACGCTTCCTGTTCCTCCTTCCTTAATTCCTGCCCTCTCATTCGCTCCTAGCGTCAGGTGACTGTTCCAGAGCTCGCGGGAGTTGTGGTCCATTATCAGAGCCTTTCCCTTATTGGCCTGTCGTTCGCGCGCTCCCATTGCGCATGCGCGACCTCTTCACCCCGTCAGTGTCCTTTGCAATACTGCGCAACAACATGGCGGCACCCTGTACTACCGAGCCGTCGCGGAACCTGCCGTACTCTCTCCGCGCGCACACATATATGGTATCTAACACACCCTTACACTTACATTGTTATGAGGCCAGAGAATTGGTAGTCCCAGGAGACTGGGCTACACAAGGATCCTGTAATTGTTTTATCTCTTATTTTTACAGCCGGACATGAATGTAGGGAGTTTGTAGAGACACACACAGTGGGACATAGGTATCAAAGCAAAAGGGGTAACATTTAGGGGCAATTATTCTGCACATTATGAATCAAAGCAAAAATATCCCACATTAGCAATAGGAGAGGTGTGAGCACAGAAAAAACAAACTACACACAAATGGCACAGAGTATATTACCAGACGTCACTACACACACGGGCACAGAGTATATCACTAGACCTCACTACACACACTGCACAGAGTATATCACCAGACCGCACTATATACTGTGGGAGATGGGGGTGAGATTGTCACTATGTTTCTCACCAGCCCACAGCCAGCACCATGTGCAGCTCTCACCGCACCTTGCTTGGGAGCCCACCAGGGGTCACTGTTCCATATGAGCTCAGGAGTAGCTGAATAGAGGTGCTCTGGCCTCCGCTCTTCTCTCTCTGTGGTCCCTCTGCTGTAGCCGGATGTCCTGGTGTGTGAGGTTTGATTCCGGCAAGAAACACTGATCCTGAGCACAGACTGTCCCACATCCTGAGGGGGGAACCACCCCCTGCTGCACAGAGATCTTCAGCCTGTGTTATTGGGTAAGTGCTTTCCTCCTCCTCCCTTCCCCTCCCTTGTGTGACCTGTGCACATTATCCCAGTGCTGTTCTGAGCTTCCTTACACACAGGAGCCTGAGAGGCTGAGCCTCTGATAGTGAGGGGGAGCCTCTGGCACTGGGGGGGTTACTCCTCCTGGTATCAACGGGACTGGGAGAAATGGGGTTATTTTACATGGGAATTAACATTAGGAATCAGTGAGGATAGATTGGGAAAGTTATAATAGAGTAGAAAGTAATTAGATTGAGGGAGAATTGGTTGGAGTTTAACTCCTTCATTACCACAGGGGCCAGCATCATGTGTTGGTAGGGGCTATAGCTTCTCGTGTGAGGCTGACACGTTTGCCGGGGACAGTCCTGGTCTCTGACAGTATGTTTCTGATGTCCCAAATAATCTGCTGCATTTCTCTCATGTCCCAGTTTTATTAAACAATGTGTGTCTGGGACAACTGGGAGGGGGGGGGTTCTGTGCAGAGGAGGGGGGGGGGGGGGGGGGATCTGTGCAGAGCTGGAGATGTAGAAGTGATACACAGAGCCCTCTTCCCTCCCCCAATCTGCAGTGCAGAACTACAGCTGAGGGAGATTAGGGTGACCCCAGGCATAGAGGTGGGTGCTGTGTCTGGGTCTCTGTATATGCGCCGCCATATAGAACCCCAAACATGTGGTAGTCTCATGTCTGTAGCATACAAGGGGTTAACCCCTCATTTTCTAAATGGTGCAAATACACAAAGATCACAGAAGCAGTGTACACACCTGCACTTATTAATGCACACACACAACAAGCAGTGTACATACACAGCTATATACCGTACATGCATGTAAACTGGCCCATGTACATACATATGTAGCCCTGGCTAGAATTGGCTATCAGTTTGCCGCCCTCCTCCTGTGCAGTAATTTCTGGTAAGGGTAGGTTACCATGAGTAATCATGGGTTTTCCCCACTCATTGCAGTGCAGTCAGAGAAGGTAGTGTCATTAGGTCTTGTGTCCAATTAGAGGCACAGGGGTGGTGCTGACTGGATCTGTATTTAATGCACTGTACTTCCTGATTTAGTCAGTCTGCCTCTACCTTAAGAGAGGCAAAGTCTACCTGTAATCAAAGTCTACATTGGGGAGCGGTGGGAGACTATTCCTCTTAAACCACCAGGGGATAAGTGAAGAGCTGGGACTGCTCTTAGTGCACGTAGGCTGGGAGTGAAGCCCAGGGACATCCTGAGGGTGGAAACCCTGAAAGCCGATACCAACTGCTGTGCTGAATACAGGGAGAATAAAGGACCTGGGTTTTACAATACCTCTTGTCTGAGAGTGAAGTCTATTGGGAAGAGAGTGAAGAGATTCTCCTGCAGAAACTTCTCCCCATACACCTGGGGGCTGCACGAGATGGAGGCGCTGCACCTGTGAGTACGATTCGGACAAAACCCCGGAAGCCTGTCCTGTCATCCCCCTATAACACCCTGCGGGAGACTCAGGCCCCCCTATTACCAGCAGGTCTGCGCCACACTACAAGATGTAACCAGAGTAGTATCATGTAACCATGATAGGCCCTATATGAGATTGAGGGGAATCAGGGTTACACATACATAAACAAACATCTATAGATATGCAAACAAACACCCACTAATATGTACAGTACATGTGATTTGCTATAAATGTGTGCACGTAAAAGAAAGTGTATGTATGTGACGGTGAAGGGGTTAACCAGGCTTATAATAAAGGTCAAGCCCACTTGGTTAACCCTGATCCGTGTGTTAGGGTCTTAGTGTCAGCTCTGGGACCCAGATGTCGAGAATGTATTACTGCAACTGTATACTAATTTTGGCGACATTAAATAATTATGTGATTTTTGCCTTTACTGGGATGCTGGGATCGGGAGGTTTCTAGGCTGTAAGTTTCAGGGTGGGTTTGGCAGAGAAAGTCTTTGCAGAATGTCTATGCATCAGGGTTCCGGGTTATGGGATACCCCAAGATTTGTATCCGGAGATTGTGTTATCCTCTGATACAGCTAAGTGCATTACACCGCCAACCTCGTACCCTGATAACACTCTTACGACACCGCCAGAGTTCCTGCTGCAGCATCTTCCAGACAAGGTGAATGGGTTAAAATATATCTGCAGGTATCCACGGAGTCCTTAGTATAGTAAGGGGCTCCCCAGTTAGCAGAGGAACCTGCATCCATGCCCAGGTATCCTGAGCCCAGAGTAGGGGTTCAGGAAGTGCTCACGCTAAGGTTATGAAGCTGAGCAGATTTGCAATGTTTTAAAAGGTTAAAGTATTTTTCGAATGTGTGCCAAGAATGAGGCTTGTGAATGTAGGGAATATTTACACTCACTCCATTCCTGACACCAGAATAAGAACTCAACTTTTAGCACGCAGAAGACAGGACACCACATCTTTTATTAAACGGGAATAGTTTAATGCGTATAGATATTGCTGACCTGTATATGAGCTGAGGGCTTTCTAAGTCATGGATTCTGGAAGGCACAGATGGTTACCAGGCTTGGCTCCGCTGTGTCTGTCCAAGGGCCATACTTGAAAAGGCTCAGAGATGCCTAGGTGTTAGGCCAGATGGGGCCCTGTCATTATTCTGGAACACGCATATCCTGGCCTGACACAAGGCAACCTCACACCCTTTGCCCAAGACCCATACTCTGTGGAGCCTCGCACTGTGGGGGGTGAAGGGGCAGAGAGGAATATTTCACCTGCCCCTGGAAAAGACTCCGGGGTGGGAAACCCTCTCTGATTGTCTCAGATTGGTTGCTCGGGAAATTGCTAAGGTTTTTTAATTGGGCTGCAGGGTTTCTGGGAATGAATACCAGAGGTTTTAAAAACTTTGACGCAGCTCAGATTTGTCAGTTTTCCAAGTTTCTAAGCAAATTCCAAGCGCCACACCAACAGCGGCGAAGTAACAGATGTCCAGGACTTTTTGTGAGTAACTACCGGTCAGTGGAAAGTGCTCTAAAAATGTGATCTGAAGGAATTTCGTTCCGGAAACGGATTTATTCGTTAGCCCAGCCCCAGTAAGTGTGTTCATCTTGAATTGTGTAACGTGTGTTTGTCTTATATAAGAAATAAATTACCATTTATTTTACCATCTTGTTTTGCTCAATCAAACGATCCCGGTTAATAAAAGGTGTTGTAGAGTTTGATTACCTGTGACTATGTATATGGGCAGGGTTGCAGACCTGTTTAAGACATGCAAATGAGCATACAGTAATATTTCCATTTGCTATATGCTTTTCTGTGGAGGGTTTTTGTCACTTTTTTTTTACCCACCATCTTGGGGGTTTCCCCTTGTGAAGTAAGTCTCCTATCCTTTTAATGTTTTTATTCTTAAACTGGTCGAAGTGGCTTGGGCTCATCCCTGGTGGGAATTTTGGGTCATCAAACGGGGCGGGGGTAATCTGGGAGGTAGTTGAAGTCCGTTTACATTTTGTTTTTGTTCAGATGTTCATTGTGAATTTTACAGGTTCTGGTTCTTTATGTCCCTGGTCTTTTTTCCCCTATTGTCCAGACCGATATTAATAACGGGCAATCCTCTGAGTAGCTCGATTCGATTGCTACCCAGCAGAACAACATTCCAGATGACTATTTGGCTTAGTTGTGCTGCATGGAAGTACCGAAGTATATCTGGACCACTATGCCGCCCCTCGATCTGAAGGCCATCAGCACGGACCTAGCCACCCTTGGTCTTTTCCCTTGCCAGATGAATTTAAAGATTTGGTTCTGTAGGGCTCTTAGTTCACCTCTTGGTAAATAAATTGGAAGGGTCTGGAAATAATATAGCAGTGTGGGGAGGATATTCATTTTTATGGAGATTATCCTAATGATCCATGATATCTGAAGCTTGCTGCACTTCAATAGGTCCTTTTTAATGTTGTCAAATAATGTGGTAGTGGGGGAAATAATGGGGTAGTTTTGATAGAGCAATTTGTAGTTTCTAGAGATGTTGACTCTAGATATTTAATATGAGTTGGTCGCCATTTAAACTTGATTTTTTTGTAGATTTTGGATCTTGGGGTGTGGGAGGGACATGTTCAAGGCTTCTGATTTGTCCTTTGTTGATTTTGTATCCTGATAGTCCACCAAATTTCTCTAGTGACTTCAGCAGATTTGGTAGAGAGATCAGTGGGTTGGCTAAGGTTAGGATGACATCATCTGCGAAAAGCGATATATAGTAATTATTTTCACCTATATTTATTCCTTGAATAACTGGGTGCTTTCTGATATTTGAGGCCAGAGGCTCAATTGATAGGGCAAAGAGGAGGGGTGATAGGGGGCAACCCTGCCTTGTGCCATTCTTAATATTTATTGTCTTTAGTTTATTACTTGGTATTTTAACTAGTGCTATAGGGGAGTGATAGAGGGCACTGACCCCTTCTAGAAATGGTCCAGAGAAACCAAAGGACTGCATGGTCTTGTCCAGGAATGTCCACTTTATTCTGTCGAACGCCTTCACTGCGTCGAGGCCCAGTAGGATTGCCTTTGTTTTAGTGGAGTGGACATGTTCTATGCTATTGACAATTTTTCTTGTATTGTTCGAAGCCAGTCGGCCTGAGACAAAGCCCACCTGATCTATAAAGGTCCGTGCACTCTTCCGTGACAGAAAGTTCCCACTCCCGCGTCTGGTGTGCACCTGAGCCTTACAAGGCCGAATTAACGGCGAAACGCATTGCTCGAATTGTGTCCAGAGGAGGCTTCCACATGGACTTTTACAGTTGCTGACCAGGACTTTTTCGTGTGAGTGTATATTTTTACTATGCTAATAAATGGATTATATTTGAACCTAATATACTCTCCATACATGTGACCTGCTAACGGGGGAGGATTACGTGACGGGGGTGCATGTGCAGCACTCTTTGGTTCAAAAAGCCAAGTGTGAGGCTGAACACCAGAAAACCAGGATAAGACCCACCGATTGGACAGATGTTTGGAGGAAAGAAAACATTTAAGGGATCAAGTAATTACACATGGCCGTGTAAGTAATGCTATATTATATTACATTTCTATCCCAGTCTGGTTCAGCTAATATCAGTGTGAGTGTATTGACTGTAGTTTACAACCCTTGTACATTACACTGAGTACTATGGTGGTCTGGTTATACTCATAGCCATTCTATCATTGAGATCTGCAAGTTGATTCAAATACGTTGATTTGAAGAATTTGTTTATTTATCTTGTGCTCCCCCATGTTTCTTTCGTTCACATATACCTAAGGATCCTGGATAGATCCTTGTGGGGTTGAGCTGCAGAAGCCTACTTTGCATCAAGTGCCCCCGTTATTTGGGGTCCACTTGGGAGACATTAAAACGAAGGTAATATTTATTACTATCTTACTTTTTTTCTATCTGTCATTGAGGTAGCGCCCAAGTTTTCTTTTATCTAACATCCCCCACTGCATTTGACACTACATTTAGCATTATTTTTACTTTTAGGCCCCTCCGAATATCCTCTAGGTCCTCATTTATGCTAACGATAATGATACAGCTGGTTGGCCATCTTAACTTTCTAGAGGGGGAGGGGATGAAGCTCTGCACGGTACCACTGGTATCGGGCTCAAGTCCTGCCCAGGCATTTGTGCCGCGCCGATTATCAACCACCCACCACGGACCCCAGGTCGGCGCTCAGCTGGAGCCCATCTATCAGGGGTATCAAACCTGGTTGTGCGTGTCTGCATCGTTTCATCCGGTGTTGTAGCTGGGGTTGTTGGTTGGGCCGGGAGTCTGTGCTATGCTGCCTCCACTCCTGGCTAGCCTCAGACCGGGCACCTGTCTCTCACCCCTACCTCGGGTCCCTCGCCTTGACCTCGGATGGTCGTGGCCCCCTCCCACAGATCTGGGCGAGGGGGTCGGGCGCAGGGCATGGAGGATAGGGGAGGGGGGGAAGCGTCCGGCTCTACAGCAGAGCTCAGAGACCCAGTGCCATCATGGAGGTGAGGGGGGGGGGGAAGCATCCGGCTCTCTGGCAGAGCTCAGAGCTTCGGCACCATTGTGGAGGGGGAGGGAGCATCCGGATCTCCAGCAGAGCTCCGGAGCCCTCGCGCTGCTCTCACCCCCCACCTCCCCCCCGATCTTCCATGTCCCCTTGCCACTTCCTCTCCTGGCTCGCTGGCGCTCCTCCGACCGGACACCCAGGTCTCTTCCACCTCTCCTGTCCGCAACCGCCTTGGTCCAGAATAGTTATATGCTGATACTGAATCAAAAGCACTATTCTCTGTGTTATATCTGTGGAACGTATCCACACGTATAATACAAGTATTGTAAACACAATAAGACAGTCTGTCTGTGAGTAGGTTTATTGGCTTTGCATCTCATCTCAGGCTATGTTTAAAAGCTGTGTTTAAAGCAGCAGGCATTGGCTTAAGGGTTTTCCATGTAATAATGGACTTGACAAAAAGGTGGCACTGTGCTCATTTGCATGTCATTTCCCAGAATCCCTTGCTGCAATATATATATATTTTTTTTTTTTCGAAGCAGAGTTATGTGAAATTATATAAACTTGCGTAAGATGGCATTCAAAGTGAGTTAGTACATACATGCCAACAGCAATTCCCTATGCCCTCTGTCTAGGCTAGATCTGGGATAGCTCTCCTCTATACACGACTATTACTCTGGGTCAGGAAGCAGTGATCCCGTCATAATAGGACGGGCTTGTAAGGGTGTGAGCAGGTCAGAAGTCTGTGTCCTACCTTCAGATGGGCAGAGCCTATTCCCTCATGTCATGTGCTGACATTGAGAGACCAGGGGAAAAGAAATAATCAGTGAGTAAAATGTCAGTGTTTCCCCAGGCATTCCTTTATATAAGCATGTCCTGCCAGGTACAAATGTGCTGAATGTGAGAAACTGGAGGTGATCGAGGAACAAATTAATGAGGGTGTGAGGGATCAAACCCCCCTATTTATTATGGTGGGGTAAGGTGAGGGGAAGTTACTGCACTGGTTCCTCTGCATTACCCACTTCTCACCGTATGAAATAGGAAAGTGAGACTGTGTCAGTATGGAGCAGAACTGCTGGACCTGAGAGAGTATCGGGAGCATTTATCAAAGTCTCACTCATGTACAGTATCTGCTTTTTATTCATACTATGGAACTGTACAGTATGTTACTATGTTACACTATGAGGACTTTACTGGTCTTTTGGCTGCTAATCTCCGACTCTCTTTATACTTTTCTAGATGGTTATGTTGTGACACAATCCTGAGCCATTAAAGTTTTGCAGTGTTTGAAATGAAGTTCCTGTTTGCGAATGGACCATATGTGTTTTTTGGTGTGCCTGTCTTCTCCGACTCCTTTGTGGTTAATGATTTCGGTTTGAAAGAGCTGATACTAAATGCTGTATATTTGTCCCAAAAAAACTGATCATTCCAATTCTGTTTTATATACAGGTATATTCTAAAATCCAACACATATAGATTAACCTCCAGAGGACTACTGCCCACTGCCAGCACCTCCA
Organism: Ascaphus truei; assembly: GCA_036426205.1. Taxonomy (NCBI): domain Eukaryota; kingdom Metazoa; phylum Chordata; class Amphibia; order Anura; family Ascaphidae; genus Ascaphus; species Ascaphus truei. Next base: position 74,391 of record WSYH01000948.1, on the reverse strand, counting down.
GAGGACCACTGCCCACTGCTAGCACCTCCAGAGGACCATTGCCCACTGCCAGCACCTACAGAGGACCACTGCCAGCCCCTCCAGAGCAGCACTGCCCACTGCCAGCACCTCAAGAGAAGCACTGCCCACTGCCAGCACCTCCAGAGCAGCACTGCCCACTGCCAGCACCTCCCAGGGGACCACTGCCCACTCCCAGCATGGATCCACGCTTGTTAAGTGAGTAGAGGAGATATTTTGGTGTCTTTGAAATCTGCAAGGAGTGAATATCTGATTATTTAGCAGGTATGTGAGTCAAACACCCAAAGTAATCTTGTTTTCTTACAGCAGGTAAGAAGATAATATATCTTCACCTCTGTTATTTTCTGCCAGAAGGGCTAGTAATACATTTCTTTACAAGAGGTATTATATTATACCAATATCAGAGGAAGTGAAATCACAAGAAGCGCCCCCACTCCCAGCTTTACATGATGGATTTTCCTTTTCTTGTTGCCAGGTTTCCCAGTGGTTGTACTGGAGAGGTTACAGATTAAATCAGAGAAAGAAGAGACATACATAGAGGAACATCTGACCCCAATAAAGGAAGAAATAGACGCAGTTCATGTTTGTGGTAAGTACCCTTACATCCTCACTTGTCTTTATTCAGTATGTTTAAAAAATGGACTGAAATATCTACAATATTTTGGGAAATAATATTAAAGCGTGCATACAATTATAAGATACCTGTTCTAATGAAAAAAATCATTTGTCTAAGATTATATTGGGAATATAATTGTTATTGAGGTTTGAACATTGGTAGCTTCAAAATGTTTGCAGCACTTGGGGGTAAAAACTTCTTCAGCACTCAAAGGCTTACTAACAAAGTAAAATCAATCACTTCACCCCTCCCCCATAGGAATCAGTATGTAGTATTTCTGTATACTGATATCACAAGAAGAGCCCCCACTCCCAGCTTTACATGATGGATTTCCCTTATTGCCAGGTTTCCCTGTGATTGTACCGGAGAGGTTAGAGATTAAGTCGGAGAAAGAAGAACCGAAACCAGAGGAACATCTGACCCCAATAAAGAGTGAAACTGTTCCATTTCCTGTCTCTGGTGAGTGCCTGTTCACCTTTGTCTGCACAGAGGGGTGTTATCTGGTTACAAGGCGCATGGTCACATTTAGGGAATATTCATGGTTCATTGCCTCTCATAGGAAGTCCCCAGGCCTGCTGGGTGTTCTGGGACAAGCCACGTGCAGCAGAGTTAGAAGTGCAATATGGCTCTCAAACACGTATAAAGGTTGGACATGCAGAGTTATGGTTATCTGACCATCAATAGATATGATAAAACGTATTTGGGAAAACAAATTCAAGGGACCCTTCCCTAACTAACCTGGTTCCCCAGCTTAAACAATACCCTCTCATTTAGGGTCATTGGATACGCAATAATAGCCACAGTCTTTAGACATAGCTCAACTGATAGATGGGGATAGCGTCCCAAGTGTCCAGGCAATTCTTCCGGACAGTGAAAGTCATGATGGGTGCGTCCTCACCGACTGGATAGACATATTACACATTTTTTCCTCGATTTTTGCACTTTCAGGTGTATTCTTCACCCTGACCTCTGGAGGTGCTATTGCGTCAATACTTTTCACACTTTTCCCTGTGTATGCTGTATGCAGAACTGTTACTCACAGAGTCTGTACTTTACTTCGGCTGGGCGGACATTTTAAACCCCCACATTTATTTGCAAACCCACAGACTTTTTAGTGTCTACCCACATTCTCCACCATAAGTGACAAACGCCACCCTTGCGTAGTGCTGACGTCTGTCTGGGCTCTTACCGACACAGTCTTCTAGGGTTTATTTAGAAAAAACACAAGAATAAGAGGTAGCAGTATAGTGCATAACTCAGACTTCTGCCTGTTTTATTTCGTCCCAGTAAGGGACTGCAGATTCAATAGATACATGTTGGAGGCACTCAGCCATTAACCTTCAGCGGTTTACTCATATTAGTGTCTTAACTCTATGCCCAGGACATAATTGAAATGAGAGGTAACTCTCAGTGTATTACTTCCTGGTAAAATATTTTATAAATAATAAATAAGTGACACTAAACATTTCAAACACCGTCACTTTAAAAAACAAAAGAAACCATAAAAGTAACACCTGTCCCTTTTTAGGGATCTAACTATACAGTACAGTAGTATCAGCCTCTTTAACAGTTGTTGGGCCAACTAACCTGGTTCCCCAGCTTAAACAATACCCTCACATTTAGGGTCACTATATACACAATACTATCCAGTCTTTAGACATAGCTTAACTGATAGATGGGGACAGCGTCCCAAGAGTCCAGGCAATTCTTCCGGACAGTGAAAGTGATGATGGGGGCGTCCTCCCCAAACAGGATACAGGGGAGCAGCGTGCCCCCAGCCGCCAGGCTCTAGAAGAGAGAATGAAGCAGCACGGCTAGCTGCCATATATACAGTACCTGTTTCTGTAATTAGGAGAGCAGGTAAGGGAGAACTAGACCCATTGTAAACTGTTTCCTGGACTTTCCATCCACCAGCCTGAGTAAATGTAAAGCTGTGGAATGGATCCTTTTGCACTATTCCTGCACTTTCTGACCTAAATCGGGCAGAAAGCTGCCTAATATCCTTGGACTAAGTCACAGTATTTATCACGTTCTTCACTTTATTAAGTTAAGATTATTTAGCACATTTACTGTCATCACCTCCTTCTTGGAGCGCCTTTATAGTTTTCTATCAAAAGACCACCAACAGGTAAGAAGATAATATATCTCCAACTCTTTGTCATTTTCTGCCATAAGGGCTAGTAATACATTTCTTTACAAGAGGTATTATATTATACCAATATCAGAGGAGGTGAAATCACAAGAAGCGCCCCCACTCCCATCTTTACATGTTGGATTTTCCTTTTCTTATTGCCAGGTTTCCCAGTGGTTGTGCTGGAGAGTTTAGAGATTAAGTCAGAGAAGAAAGAGCCGAACAAGGAACATCTGACCCCAATTAAGGAAGAAATAGATGCTTTTCCTGTTTGTGGTAAGTATCCTTACATCCTCACTTGTCTGTATTCAGTATGTTTAAAAAATGGACTGAAATGTGTACAATATTTTGGGAAATAATATTGAAGTGTGCATACAATTATAAGATACCTGTCCTAATGAAAAAAATCATTTGTCTAAGGTTATATTGGGAATATTATTGTTATTGAGGTTTGAACATTGGTTGCTTCAAAATGTTTTCACCACTCGGGGGTAAAAACTTCTTCAGCACTCAAAGGGTTACTAACAAAGTAAAATCAATCACTTCACCCCTCCCCCATAGGGATCAGTATAGAGTATTTCTGTATACTGATATCACAAGAAGCGCCCCCACTCCCAGCTTTACATGATGGATTTTCCTTTTCTTATTGCCAGGTTTCCCTGTGATTGTACCGGAGAGGTTAGAGATTAAGTCAGAGAAAGAAGAACCGAAACCAGAGGAACATCTGACCACACTAAAGAGTGAAACTGTTCCATTTCCTGTCTCTGGTGAGTACCTTTTCACCTTTGTCTGCACAAAGGGATGTTATCTTGTTTCAAGGAGCATGGTTACATTTAGTGAATATTCATGATTAATTGCCTCTCATAGGAAGTCCCCAGGCCTGCTGGGTGTTCTGGGACAAGCCACATGCAGCAGAGTTAGAAGTGCAATATGGCTCTCAAACACGTATAAAGGTTGGAAATGCAGAGTTATGGGTATCTGACCACCAATAGATACAATGAAATGTATTTGGGAAAACAAATTCAAGGGACCCTTCCCTAACAAACCTGGTTCCCCAGTTTAAACAACACCCTCTCATTTAGGGTCATTGGATACGCAATAATAGCCACAGTCTTTAGACATAGCTTAACTGATAGATGGGGACAGCGTACCAAGAGTCCAGGCAATTCTTCCGGACAGTGAAAGTGATGGTGGGGCGTCCTCCCCGAACTGGATACATAGGAGCAGCTTGCCCCCAGCCTCCAGGCTCTAGAAGAGAGAATGAAGCAGCACGGCTAGCTCCCATAAATACCTGTTTCTGTAATTAGGAGAGCAGGTGAGTGAGAACGAGATGATTAAACTGACGAGTTTTCATCCCTTTATAGGCAGCCTGTAGGACGATAGTTGCGTCGCGTATACGCCGATAATTTTCTCTTTCCCTTCTTCCTTGGATAAGAGCTTTGCAGTGCTTCTGAATAATTTGAATGCTTTTCTCCCTTTTCAATACGTTTAGTCCACTTGTGAGAGAATCCTGTTCCTTGCGTACATCTCGCAGTTCTGCTCTCAGAGCCTCCATCTCTTCCTGGCGCTGACTCTGTGTTCATGAACGCATCCCTCATTACGTTTAGGAACTCTGCCTTCATTACGTCTACAAATCCCATTGCTATGGTCCCCATCAGCTTGCCTTTCCCAGGTTTCTTTCTCCTGGTCATCCTGACTGTTGGGAATGGAGCAGCGTCTCTACTCCTCCAGCTCTTTCTTCAGATTCTGGACCTTCTCGTGCTCCCTCTCATACTGCTCTGCGGGGACACACTGGGTACTCAGACGCTCATTCCTGAAAGGACACCACTTTGTGTGGTCAGACACATTACACATTAAACACATTTTTCCTCCATTTTTGCACTTTCAGGTGTATTCTTCACCCTGACCTCTGGAGGTGCTATTGCGTCAATACTTTTCACACTTTTCACACTTTTCCCTGTGTATGCAGAACTTGTAGTCATGCTCAGTAGGACAGACTTTACTCTCAGAGTCTGTACTTTACTTCGGCTGGGCGGCCATTTTAAACCCCCACATTTATTTGCAGACACATACTACACTATAAGTGACAAACGCCACACTTGCGTAGCGCTGACGTTTGTCTTACCGACACAGTTTTCTTGGGTTTATTTAGAAAAACACAAGAATAAGAGGTAGCAGTATAGTGCGTAACTCAGACTTCTGCCTGTTTTATTTCGTCCCAGTAAGATACTGCAGATTCAATAGATACATGTTGGAGGCACTCGGCCATTAACCTTCAGCGGTTTACTCATATCAGTGTCTTAACTCTATGCCCAGGACATAGTTGAAAACGAGAGGTAACTCTCAATGCATTACTTCCTGGTAAAATGTTTTATAAATAAATAATAGAGGAGGCTGACATGAATGCCAAACTCTGTACTCATGCTGAGTTACTGTCTTATGCTTCGACTGGTTCTAGGCAGGGGGGTTTCAATCAAGGAGACGAGGGAACTCCCGAAGTGTCCAATCCGCTGTTTATTACACGGCATAGATCAAATCCGCTCAATCATCCAGAAACATTGGGAAGTGCTCACCTTAGAGGAAGACCTTAGAGCCAATTGAACCAGGACCAAAAATTGCATTTAGAAAGGCTAAATCCTTGGCAAACTATCTTTCGCCTAGTTTATTTACCTACAGGTCAGACCGTGTTCATGAATCAAATTTAATACATGTTTTTTTTTTTCTTCAAATATGGTAAATTTTGTATTTGTTGCTATGCCAATCCTATCAAATCTATTGATATTGTACACAGTAAGAAGGTAGGTAATTGAGTAACGCCAACACACAACCACGCGGGCACGCCTAGAATGTAGATTGGTCATGCAAGCCAGGTGAGGAGTATAGATGTGAGAGTAGTAGAGGGTACTTGCGAGGTCAGGATTGGAGAGTAGCGGATTGTCGAGGTGCGTAGACAGGTTCGGGATTGGAGAGTAGCGGAGTCCAAGGTACGTAGCAGGGTCAAGCAGCGGCAGGATCAAGAGACAAGGCAAGGCAGGAGATACAGGAACTAAATGCAGCAAGGCACGGTGTCACACAAGACTACGCTCAGCAATGTGTGTCTGGAGCAAGAGGGTATATAATGGGAGATCCTCCAATGTAGAGCCAGGGCGGAACCAGGAAACCGAATCCTATAGGCTGCTGGTGCACACGTGTTCCCTATGATGCAGCCGAATCAGGAACGGAGGCGGGACCGAGCGCGCACCGACCCGCGCGCGTCACTGAGGTCAGGGGGCAGAGACTGGAGCGCAAGTCACTCTCACGCCGGTCCTATCCGTCACCGGCGCGGGGGCGGAGACTGGGGAGTGAGTCAGAGGGGAGGCTGGATGAGTGCACCCGCCGCGCAAGATCCGCGCTCGTAACAGGGATTGAAACTGCGCCTCCTGGGTGTCCGTCGCGGCAGGAACTTTCAGGTGAGGAGACGGTCTCCAGCTGCCAAGATGGCGAATCCTCACAAGGGGATTGAATCTACTGTATACCTGTTCCTACACGAGGGGATTGAATCTATACCTGTTCCTGCACGAGGGGATTGAATCTATACCTGTTCCTACACGAGGGGATTGAATCTATACCTGTCCCTACACGAGGGGATTGAATCTATACCTGTTCCTACACGAGGGGATTGAATCTATACCTGTTCCTACACGAGGGGATTGAATCTATACCTGTTCCTACACGAGGGGATTGAATCTATACCTGTTCCTACACGAGGGGATTGAATCTATACCTGTTCCTACACGTGGGGATTGAATCTATACCTGTTCCTACACGAGAGGTGATAGAATTAAACAGCTTAATCAGCGTGAGATGTTTTGGACCCACTCACTTAATACTCTATCCCCTTTTGGGATTAATACAGAATGGGACCTAAAACATTTTCTCTAAGCTATATTATTCCTTTGCCCATTCTCAGGTTATATAATACTGTGTGTGTTTTTCATATACATTTGTTTCTATCATTGAGATACATATGTGTCTCTCTCTAGTCACATTTGATGAGTAGTATTGTATCCTTACTGTGGCAATTTTCTCAGTGTGGTTTATTTATTTACATCTTATTCATTATGTATATTCCCCTTCTCAAGATTCAAATTGTTCTTTGCCTTGGTAGTTGAGTTCACATTTATTATATGTATATTATTACATGATTATATTATTATATATATTGTGTTATAGTTAATTTAATTAATCTAAGATAATGTTATTCCCACCACATCCTATCCACTTTTAAATTTGATGCTTTTTCATTGAATTGCTATTGTCCTTATGAGTCTATTTAAGTTTTTTGTTATTGTATTGTTTATTGTGTCCTTTTGCTGGATTTCTCCCCCACGGTTATACTGCCTTCTTTCCGTGGTTACATTTGTCCCGGTTTTGTTCACATGGGACTTTTTTTACCTGGGATACAGGTAGGCAGTGTTTCCGGCGGGGAGTGCCTATAACGTGACACTCTCTAGACTCAGGAAACCACTCTTTGATAAAGCGCCCATGGTGAGAAACACTTTGGTGGTTTCTCTTTTAACTTGGGCTGTGTCTCAATAACTCTTTTATCTTTTCTACTTTTGCCTCCAGTTCTTCTTTTCTGCAGTGCTCCTTGTTTTTTTCTTTGTTTTGAATGCGAGAGGAGAAGGAAAGAGAGGAGTCAAATATTAACGTTTATGCTCTAATAATGAAGTATTTCTATCCAGAGCTAAAGAGATGTCTGACAAATTTCTTGAAAGGGGTTATTCTGCTAAAGATGTTACATCAGCATTTAGAAAAGCAGATATTATGGACAGAAATACACTGATCCGTAAGAAAAAGAGACAATTTATTTCTAAACATGATCGAAATTTTAAATTGTTTTCAGAAAATAAAAAGAGTCCACTGTTTATTACCACATTCAATACGCAATCACAGCAAATATGCAATATTATATCTAAGCACTGGCATACATTATTGCTTGATAAGGACATTCGCAACATTGTACAACAGGGACCAAGATTCTCTTACCGCAAGGCTAAAACTTTGGCATTTCATCTGTCACCAAGCATGTTCAACAATAAATATAATTTTTCAAATATTAAGAATATTCCTAAGGGATTTTTCAAATGTGGCAGTTGTTCCATGTGTCAGTACACATTTCAAACTAAATATGATACATATGATGACAACTCAAGAAAATACTTTTTAAAACTTTTTCTTAACTGCAATATCAGTTATGTGATTTATGTTCTCTTTTGTGGTTGTGGATCAAAATACGTGGGTCGTACCACGAGACCACTTAGAATAAGAATAGCAGAACACGTCTGACTGATAAAGAAAAAGGACTTAAACCATCCAGTAGCACGACATTTTTCTTCCTGCCCCAAAGGTGGTATAGACCATTTCTCATTTACAGCTATTGAACACATTCCGTGCCACCCCAGGGAGGGAAACAGAGAAAACAGTTTAAACCAAAGGGAGATGTATTGGATATACACTCTCAACACCCTCTATCCACATGGCATCAACCTTGATTGGGAGCTTAAACACTTCCTTCGGGGTTGAGTGGATATGTGGGGGTCTTGGGAGTGTATTCCAATCCATCAATACAGTATTTTATACTCTGACCACAATAGTATACTGTTTCTTTAAAAACTGTATTATGCCTTATTCATATACCGCTATGTCCCTTTAACAATATAGATCTAACTAAGTGTTAAACGTTTTTTGTGATCGGAGTTACAACTATGGTTATTTAATGAGATTATATATCCAACATCTTATTATGATCTGTGCATTATATTATACTACTAATGATCACAGTTTCAGTTCAATGTCGGGTGCATGTGTATATACATATATTATTATATACCTTCTCCTCCTATTTGTTAATCCCCATTCATTATAATTAATTATAAGTCTTCATAAGATATATATAAACAAATAGTTCATCTTTCATTTTTAATTCACTATGTATGCTACACATCAAATGTTTGTGATTTTTAGTGTTTTTTTTAAAAATTTAGGGTTAAATACATGTATGTCGTTTTTGAATCAATTATTCATGCATAGCAGTGCTCTTATGGGTCATACCAACTCCCTCCCCTCAGTTTTTTCTATATGATTATCTGAGTAGTAACATCTGTGATTGAACCAATGAATGTAAAGGGCTTGCCTATTTAAGATGCATCTATGCCAATACTAGTCACTCTTTGATAAAGTTCCACAGCGGAACGAAACGCGTCAGAGGACTATTCTGTGATGTACAGCAACATGTCTCATTAAAGTTTATTTTTATTTTTCTACTCGATGGCTGATTCCTGTTTGCAGTGACCGCCTTTTAAATATTACACCAAGGCCGCGTGCTTGGAAAATGATATGAATAGTATGTTTGAGTGACAAAATATGACACAAAATGGAGCAGTTTAGTTTATGTGGGTCTTATGGCAGAAGATTACATGGGCAGTGTAGTCACTGCATCACTTAGATAGTAAGCTCTCCAGGGCAGGGATTTCCGTTCCTATTGTCTGATTTTGTTTGTTGCACTTACTGTATTATAATTCCCTGTACTGTATTGTTTCAGCTGTAAAGCACTGAGTACACTGCGGGCCTTATATAAATAAAGACATACATACGTGGGCATCTACATTATCTTTACACTTTAGGTTGCTGCCTGGTTTGGTTGATATTATTAACACACTAATATGATAGACCAGGAGTTCCTTAACTTTACTTCTCATGGACATTTTCAGTGTTAATTATTTGAAGGATGTACATGTATCCTTGAATAAAGTAGAGGTGAGCAAACTTTTTAGACCGAGCCCCCCTTTTCATCTATAAAATGTCTCGGGCCCCCCTGCCTGATGTAATCAAAATCACATGACGTCTTCGCACGTGAGCTGTTTCAGCCAATGAGGACGAACCAGCTTTGTGACATGTCTGCCACGCCCCTGCCACGCGTCTACAATCTCCTGCAGCCAAGGTCAGAAATCGCTTGGGCTGCAGGCGTGCGCGCAGGCAGTATACTAGTATTGGATCACTGTTTATTTTATTATTCGCTGGCATCTGGTAATATGTTTTTTTCTGGTGCACAAGCAGTCCATTTGAGGGGGCATTCATCCACCTATTTGCTACACTCCTTATCCCTTTTTTTCCCCCTTCCCCTCCCTTTTTTCCTTCTCTCATTTGCTTTCCCCAGTGTCATACACTCCTACCTACCAGTATTATTTATTTATTTCTGTTTTAAATGTTGCCCAGGGATCCCCATAACCAAACTCAAGGTGGATACTGATGAATCTCTCCTGCTGATCAATAATCCCAAGTGACCCCCCTTACCCAAAGAAAACTCCCAAGCCCCTCAATACTGCCATCTCTGCCTGACCTTCATCACTCCGTTTAGCTGGGTTGGGTGGGGGAGCGCTCCGTTGATCTCTTCCTGGTCCTGCTGGAGCTCCCTGGAGATAGGTGATCATGAGGCAGGGGCCTGCTCCTGCAGGTGCTGAAGGCCCTGCTACCAATGGGTGTGCAGCTCATTGGTCTGAAAGGAGAACCACCTCCTCCCCCGCCAGAATTTCCCTCTCCCCAGCAGCAGACGCAACAAAGCGTGCAGCTGCAGCATCAATCACTCCACGGTGCCGCCCAGACCTGCAGCGCGTTTGATGTCACTGCGCTGGGGCGTGCTCCTCCCCTGGCCTCTTTGGAGCCATTTCTCTTCAGCTGCCTTACCTCCGCAGCCCCTGCGCGCACCATGATATTGGCCACCAGCTAGGATGGCCAGACTTTCAAAAGTAAAAACCGGAACACATCAAAAAAAGTATTTATCACAAATTACATCACTTAAAAATAAATATTATGATATTTGTCTAATAGTGTCCCCATTTATGCTGTATTATTAATCTCTGTTTCCCCGCCACATCAGGACCTCTCTCCCCTCTTCCACAGTCTCACACTCCTCTCCCCCAGTCTCTCCCTCTCCCAGTATTTCTCACTCCCTCTCCAGTGTCTCTCTATCCCTCCCCTCAGTGTCTCTCCCTCCCCCACTCTGTTTCCCTCCTCCCAGTGTGTGTCTCTCTCTTTCTCCCTCCCCCTAGTGTCTCTCTCTCCCACCAGTGTCTCTCTCTCACTACCCAAAGTATCTCTCCCTCCCTCTGTGTTTCTCACTCTCTCCCTCCCCCCCAGTGTCTCTCCCTCCCCTCAGTGTCAATCGCTCCCTCCCCCACACTCTCTTTCCCTCCCCCAGTGTGTGTCTCTCTTTCTCTCTCCCCCTAGTGTCTCTCTCACTCCCCCAGTGTCTCCCTTCCTCAATTTCTCTCCCTCTCCCTCCCCCCAGTGTTTTTCTCACACTCTCCCTCCAGCCATTGTCTCTTCTGCCCCTGTGTCTCTCTCTCCCTCCCCCCAGTGTCACTCACTCTCCCTCCCCCCAGTCTCTCACTCTTCCTCCCCCCAGTGTCTCTCTCCCTCCAGCCAGTGTCTCTCTCTCTCTCCTTCCAGCCAGTGTCTCTCTCTCTCCCTCCCCCAATATGTCTCTCACCCCATATCTCTCTTTCACCCCTCTCCCCATGACACACTCTCACCACCCTCCCCATGATACACTCTCACCACCCTCCCCATGACACACTCTTACCTCCCTCCCCATGACACACACTCACCCCCTCACCCCATGACACACTCACCCCATGACACACTCGCCCCCTCACACCCTCAAACTCTCACCCCTCTCCCCATGACACTCTCACCCCCCCTCCCCTTGACACACTCACCCCCTCAACCACCATACGCATGACACACTCACCCCCTCACACCCCCTGTCCATGACACACACTCACCCCCCCTCCCCATGACACATTCTCGCCTCCTCTCCCCATGACACTCACCACCTCCCCATGGCACACTCTCATCCCCTCACCCCCCTCCCCATGACACTCTCATCCCCTCACCCTGGGGTGTTCATTTCTGTTATAATACAGTTGTTCTGGATATTGGATTCAAGACTTATGCTTGCTGTGAGCTTGCTCTGTGATGCACCAATTTACCACATAACCCACGTTGTCATGGGGAGGTTGGGTGAGGGGTTGTCATGGGGAGGGGGGATGAGGGGGTGAAGGTGTGTCATGGGGTGAGTGCGTCATGGGGAGGGTGGGTGAGTGTGTCATGGGAAGGGGGGGCATCATGGGGTGAGGGGATGAGTGTCATGGGGAGGCGGGTGAGGGGATGAGAGTGTCCCGCCATATAGACCCCAACCAGTGGTGTCTCATGTCTGTACATACAAGGGGGTTAACCCCTCCTTGTCTAAATGGGTGCAAATACACAAAGGTCACAGAAGCAGTGGATACACACCTGCACTTATTAATCCCACACAAACAAGCAGTGTACATACACGCTATATACCGTACATGCATGTAAACTGGCCCATGTTTACAATACATAGGTAGCTCCCTGTCTACGATATTGGGCTATGCATTTTTGGGCCGCCCTCCTCCTTGCAGTCCTTTCTGGGAGGGTAGGTTATCCATGAGTAATCCATGGGTTTTTCCCCAGCTCATTGCATGCAGTCAGAGGAGGTGTGTCATTAGGTCTTGTGTCCACATTAGAGGCACGGGTTGGTGCTGACTGGATTTCTGTATTTAATCGCACGTGGTAGCTTTCCTGATTTAGTTGCAGTGCATGCCTCTACCCTTAAGAGAGGCAAAGCTCCCGTAATCAAGTCTACTTGGGGAGCGTGTCTAGACTATTCCTCTTAAACCACCCATGGGATAGTGAATAAAAGCTGGTCACTAGCCTTCTTAGTGCAACGTAAGCTGGGAGTGAATGCCCAGGGACATCATGAGGGTGGAAACCTGAAGCCGATACCCAAAAAAAAAAATGAAAAAAGTGTAGAACCATAGTGCTGTGCGGAATCAGGGAATACAGGACCTGGGTTATTACAAACCTCTTGTCTGAATAGTTGAAGTCTATTGGGAAGAGAGTGAAGAGATTCCCCTGCAGAAAACTTCTCCCCATACCCCTGGGGGCTACACACAACAAATGGAGGCGCTGCACTGTGAGTACGATTCGGACAAAACCCCGGAAGCCTGTCCTGTCATCACCCCCTATAACACCCGGCGGAGACTCAGGCCCCCCTATTACCGAGCATGTCTGCGCCCACTACAAGATGTAAACCAGAGTATTAATCCCAGTGTAACCTGATAGGCCCCAGAATGAGATTGAGGGGAATCAGGTTACACATACATAACAAAACATCTATAGATATGCAAACAAACACCACACTAATATGTACAGTACATGTTATTTGCTATAAATGTGGTGCACGTAAAAGAAAAGTGTCTGTATGTTACGGTGAAAGGGGTGTCACCAGGCTTATAATAAAGGTCAAGCCCACTTGGTTAACCCTGATCCGTGTGTTAGGGTCTTTATGGTCAGCTCTGGACCCCGATGTCGAGAATGTATACTGCAACTGTATCCTAATTTTGTTGGCGACATTACATAATTATGTGATTTTTTGCCTTTACGCTGGGATGCGGGATTCGGGAGGCTTCCTATGCTGTAAGTGTCCAGGGTGGGATTTGGCAGGAAGTCTTTGCGAATGGCTATGCATACAGGGTTCCAGGTTAATGGGATACGGCCAAGGATTTGTATCCGGAGATTGTGGATCCTCTGAGTACAGATAGTGCATTCCACAACACCGAGCCACCCTCTGTACCTGCTGATAACACTCTTAACGACAAGAAAATAACCACCGCCAGAGTTCCTGCTGCAGCATCTTCCAGACAGGTGAATGGGATTAAAATATGATCTGTGCAGGTATCCACGGAGTCCTTAGTATAGCAAGATGGCTCCCAGTTTAGCAGAGGAAACCTGCATCCTGCCCAGGTATCCTGACCTAGGAGGTAGTGGTTTCAGAAGGTGCTCACGCTAAGTTTATGAATCTGAAGCCAGATTTGCAATGTTTTAAAAAAAAGGTTAAGTCATTTTCGAATGTGGCCAATAATGAGGCTATGTGAATGTGGGGAATATTTCACTCACTCCATTGCCTGACACAGAATAATAACTCAACTTGTGAGCACTCAGCCCTGACCAGGACACCACTCTTTTTATTAAACGGGAATAGTTGAATAGATATGCGTTATAGATATTTGCTGACCTGTTGGGCTGAGTGTCTTTCTCGAAGTCATGGATTCTGGAAGGCACAGATGTGTTACCAGCTTGTGCTCCGCTGATGGTCTTCCAAGGGCCATACTTGAAAATGGCTCAAGATGCCTGGTGTTTTAGGCCAGATGGGGCCCTGTCATTATTCTGGACCGCATATCCTGGCCTGACACAAGCAACCTCACAAAGACCCACTTTTCCCAATACCCATACTCTGTGGATCCTCTGCACTTTGGGGGTGAAAGAGATTGTTCAGGAGGAAATATTTCACCTGCCCCTGGAAAAGATCCGGGGTGGGAAACCTCTCTGATTTGGTTGGGAGTGTCCTACAGAATTTTGGTTGCTCTGGGAAATTGTCTACAGGAGTGATTATGTATAATAATTGTTTGAAACGATGACTGGGGGGTTGTCTTTCGTGAATCGTAAAAGTTCGGACAGATTGGAAGAATATTCAGCCAGGAACGAAGTCTTTGGTAAAAACTTTGACGCAGCTCATATTTGTCTTTTCCAAGATTTCGTCTAAGCAAATTCCAACGTCGCAACAGCCACCAGCGGCGGAAGTAACAGATGTCCGGACTTTTGTGAGTACTACGGTCAGAGTGTGGAAAGTGCTCTAAAAATGTGATCTGAAGGCCAAATTTCAATGTTCCGGAAACATGGATTATCGTTAGCCCCCATCCCCAGTAAGTTGGTCATCTTGAATTGTTGTAACGTGTGTTTGTCTATATAAGAATGAAATTACCTTTTATTTTCCATCTTGGTTTGGTCTCAAATCAACGACCCGGTTTAATAATAAAAGGTGGTTTAGGAGTTTGATACCTGTGACTATTATATGGCGGGTTGCAGACCTGGTTTAAGACATGCACATGAGCATACATTAATATTCCATGTGCTAGATGCTTTTGCTGTGGAGGGTTTTTTTGTCACTTTTTTTTTACCCACCATCTTGGGGTTTCCCCTTGTTGAAGTCAATCTCCTATCCTTTTATGTTTTATTCTTAACTGGTGCGAAGTGGCTTGGGCTCATCCCTGGGGTAATTTTGGGTCATCAAAACGGCCGGGGGGTTCGGGAGGTAGTTGAAGTCGATCCCGTTTTACATTTTTTGTTAGGTGTTGTTCCGATTTTCATTGTGATTTTACAGGTGTCGTTCTTGTCTGTCCCTGGTCTTTTTCTCCCCTTATTGTCCACCAGACCGTATGGTCTAATAAGCGGGCATCCTCTGAGTAGCTCGATTCGATTGCGACCCCAGCAACAACATTCCCGGATGACTATTGTGCTTATGTTGTGTGCTGCATGGATTAGGTAGCCGAAGTATAATTCTGGACCACTATGTCCGCCCCTCGATCTGGAAGGCCATCGCACGGACGCCCACCCTTGGTCTTTTCCCTGCACAGATGAATTTAAAGATTTTGGTTTGTAGGGCTCTTAGTTCACCTCTGGTAAATCAATTGGACTGGTCTGCGAAAATAATATGCAGAGTGTGGTGGGGATGTATTTCATTTTTATGGAGAATCCTTAATTGATCCAGATATCTGAAGCTTGCTGCCACTTCAAGTAGGTCCTTTTTAATGTTGTCAAATAATGTGGTAGTGGGGAAAAATAATGGGTAGTTTTGATAGAGCAATTTGAAGTTTTCAGTAGATGTTGAACTCATAGATATTTCAATATGAGTTGAGTCGTCCCATTTAAACTTGATTTTTTTGAAGTTATTTGGATCATGGGGTGGGTGTGGGCGGGACATGTTCAGGCCTTCTTTGATTTGTCCTTTGTTGATTTTTTGAATCCTATAGTCCAGCAAATTTCTACATGTGACTCACAGATTTTGGTAGCAGAGATCAGTGGGTTAGTGGTGGCTAAGGTTAGGATGAATCATCTGCCCGAAAACGCGATATAAGTATTAATGTTTTCAACCTATATTTAATTCTTGAATAACTGGGTGCTTTCTGTATTGAGGCCAAGTGTTAGCACAATATGATAGGCATAAGAGGAGGCGGTGATAGGGGGCAACACCCTGCCTTGTGCATTCTAAGATTTTTGATCATTTAGTTTAATATTGGATTTTAACTAGTGCATCGATGGGAGTGAATAGAGGCACTGACCCCTTCTAGAAATGGGTTCCAGAGAAACCAAAGGGACTGCATGGTCTTTGTGCAGCAGGAATGTCCACTTTATTCTGTCGAAGCCATTCACTGCGTCGAGGCCAGTAAGGATTGCCTTTGTTTTAGTGGAGGATGGACTATGTTATCTGATTGCTATGACAATTTTTCTTGTATTGTTCAGGAAGCCAGTCGGCCTTAGACAAAGCCCACCTGATCTAATTAAAGGTTCCGATAGCAGCTTCGTGACAAGAAAGTACCCAACTACCTGCCCGTACTGGTGTGCCACCTGAGCCGGCTACAAGGCCCGAATTAACGGCGAAACGCTTGCCTCGAATTGGTGTCCCAGAGGAGGTTCCACATGGACTTGTTACAGTTGCTGACACCAAGGACTTTTTTCGTTGAGTGTATATTTTTACTAGCTAATACAATGGATTAATGATGAACTAATATAACTCTCCATACATTGACCTGACTAACAAACGGGGGAGGATTACGTGACACGGGTGGTGTCATGTGCATCACTCTTGGTTCAAAAAGCCAAGGTGTGCGGCTGAACACCAGAAAACCAGGATAGATGACCCACCGATTGGACAGATGTTGTGGAGGAAAGAAAACGTTAAGGGAACAGTGTAAGTATTCACATGGGCCGTTGTAAGTAATAGCTATATTTAATGAAAAAAATACATGTTCTATCCCAGGTCTGGCTTCAGCTAATATCAGTGTGAGGTATTGACTGTTAGTGTACAACCCTGTACATTACCTGAGTACTATGTGGGTCTGGTTATATCCAGAGCTACCTTCTATCATTAGAGACTGCACAGGTTTGATTCAAATACGTTGATTGGAATTTGTACTTTATTGTCTTGTGCGTCCCCCATTTTCTTTCGTTCACATTGATACCTAAGGAAGTCCTGGATAGATTCCTTGTGGGGCTGTTGCAGTCATGACAAAGCCTACTTTGCATCATGACCTCCCATTAACATGGGTCCCACTTGGGAGAACATTAAAACGAAGGTATATTTATTCTTAGTCTACTTTTTTTCATCGTCAGTGATTGGTAGCGCGGACTCCAAGTGTTCTTTTATCACCTAACGCCCAACTTGCATGTGACACTGAACATTAGCATTTATTTTTACTTGTAAGGCCCTCTACATTCCTCTAGGTGTCCTCATTATAGCTAACGATATGGATACAGCGTGGTTGGCCATCTTAACTTTCCTAGAGGGGGAGGGGATGAAAGCTCTGCACGTGTACACCGATCTGAGTAATCGGCTTCAGTCCGTGCCACAAGGCATGGTGCCGGTCGGCGATTAATCAAACCACACCACCACGGACCCCAGGTTGCCGGCGCTGCAGCTGGTACCCCATATATCAGGGGTATCACAACCTGGTTGTTGTCCTGTTCTGCAATCGTTCCATCATCGGGTGTTTGTAAGCTGGGGTTGTATAGCGTTGGGCCGAGGGGAGATCCCACCTGGTTGTTCCTCCACTTTTCCTGCGAGCCTCAAGCCCCGGAGGAGACACCTGTCTCAACACAACAACCCTCAGGGTCCCTCGCCTTGGACCTCGGGACCTGTCGTGCCAACCCCTCCCACCAGATCTGGGCGGAGGGGTAGGGCACTCAGGGCCAGGAGGAAGTCATGGAGGAATAGGGGAGGGGAAAGGAGGAGGGAAGCGTCCGCTCTCTACAGCGGAGCTCAGAGACCCAAGTGCCATCATGGAGAGTGAGGGGGTGGGGGAAGCATCCGGCTCTGCAGAGCTCAGACTCGGCACCATTTGTGGACATGGGGGGAGGGAGCAATCCGGATCTCCAGCAGAGCTCCCGGAAGCCTCGCGCTGCTCTTCTACCCCCCACCTCCCCCGTCCCATCTTCCATGTCCGCCTTGTCCACTTCCTTCCTGGCTCTCTGGCGTCCCTACGACGGAACCCAGGTTCTTCCACCTCCCTGTCCCAAACCACGCCTTGTCAGAAGAGTTATATGCCTGATACTGAGTCAAAAGCACTATTCTGCGCTGGTGTTCATATCTGTGAACGTATCCACACGTATAATACAAGTATTGTAAACACAATAAGACAGTCTGTCTTGTGATTAGGTTTTTGGCTTGCAATCTCATCTCAGGATATGTTTTAAAAAGCTGTGTTTATTTTAAAAGCAGCAGCATTGCTTGCTTAAGGTTTCCATGTAATAATGGACTTGACAAAAAGGTGGCATTGTGCTCATTGTGCTGTCATTTCCCAGAATCCCTTGCTGCAATATATAATATTTTTTTTTTTCGAAGCAAATTATGTGGAATTATATAAAATTGCGTAAGATGTGCATTCAAAGTGAGTTAGTAATACATGCCAACAGCAATTCCCTATGCCCTTGTTAGCGCTAGATCTGGGATAGCTCTCCTCTTACACGACTATTACTGCTGGTCAGGAAGCAGTGATCCCGTCATAAAGACGGGCTTGTAAGGGGTAGTGAGCAGGTCAGAAGTCTGTGTCCAACCTTCAGATGGCAGAGCCTATTCCCTCATGTCATGTGCTGACATTGAGAGACAGAGGGAAAAGGAAAATAATCAGTGAGTAAAATGTCAGGTTTCCCCAGGCATTCCTTTATATAAGCAGGTCCTCCAGTTACAAATGTGCTGATGTGAGAAAAAACTGGAGGTGATCGAGGGAACAAATTAATGAGGGTGTGAGGGATCAAACCCCCCTATTTATTATGGTGGGGGTAAGGTGAGGGGAAGTTACTGCACTGGTTCCTCTGCATTACCCACTTCTCACCGTATGAAATAGGGAAAGTGAGACTGTGTCAGTATGGAGCAGAAACTGACTGGACCTGAGAGAGGATCGGGAGCATTTACAAAGTCTCACTCATGCAGTATCTATCTGCTTTTTATTCATACTATGGAACTGTACAGTATGTTACTATGTTACACTATGGAGGACTTTACTGGTCTTTGGCTACTAATTCCGACTCTCTTTATACTTTTCTAGATGGTTGATGTTGTACCAACTGAGCCATTAAAGTTTTGCAGTGTTTGAAATGAAGTTCCTGTTTGCCGAATGGACCATATGTGTTTTTTGGTGTGCCTGTTCTTCTCCGACTCCCTTTTGTGTTAATGATTTCGGTTTGAAAGAGCTGATAGAAATGCTGTATATTTGTCCCAAAAAAACTGATCATTCCAATTCTTGTTTTATATACAGGTATATTCTAAAATCCAACACATATAGATTAACCTCCAGAGGACTACTGCCCACTGCCAGCAACCTCCAGAGTACCAACTGCCACACTGCTAGCACCTCCAGAGGACCATTGCCCACTGCCAGCACCTACAGAGGACCACTGCCAGCCCTCCAGAGCAGCACTGCCCACTGCCACACTCAAGAGAAGCACTGCCCACTGCCAGCACACCTCCAGAGCAGCACTGCCCACGCCAGCACCTCCCAGGGGACCACTGCCCACTCCCAGCATGGATCCACGCTGTTAAGTGAGTAGAGGAGATATTTTGGTGTCTTTGAAATCTGCAAGGAGTGAATATCTGATTATTTAGCAGGTATGTGAGTCAAAAACCCAAAGTAAGTCTGTTTTCTTACAGCAGGTAAGAAGTATAATATATCTTCACCTCTGTTATTTTCTGCCAGAAGGGCTAGTAATACATTTCTTTACAAGAGGTATATATTTAACCAATATCAGAGGAAGTGAACACAAAGAAGCGCCCCCACTCCAGCTTACATGAGGATTTTCCTTTTCTTGTTGCCAGGTTCCCAGTGGTTGTACTGGAGAGGTACACGATTAAATCAAGAAGAAGAGACATACATAGAGGAACTCTGACCCCATAAAGGAAGAAAATAGACGCAGTCATGTTTGTGGTAGTACCTCTTACATCCTCACTTGTCTTATTCAGTAGTTTAAAAAATGGACTGAAATATACAATATTTGGGAAATAATTATTAAAGCGTGCATACAATTATAAGATACTGTTCTATGAAAAAAATCATTTGTCTAAGTTATATGGGAATATAAAGTTATTGAGGTTTGAAATGTGGTAGCTTCAAAATGTTTGCAGCACTTGGGGGGTAAAAACTTCTTCAGCACTCAAAGGCTTACTACATACTAACAAAGTTAAATCAATCACTTCACCCCTCCCCCATAGGATCAGTATGAGTATTTCTGTATACTGATATCACAAGAAGAGCCCCCACTCCCAGCTTTACATGATGGATTTCCCTTATTGCAGGTTCCCTGTGATTGTACCGGAGAGGTTAGAGATTAAGTCGGAGAAAGAAGTAACCGAAACCAGAGGAACATCTACCCCAATAAAGAGTGAAACTGTTCCTTGCGTCTCTGGGATGATGCCTTGTTCACCTTGTCTGCACAGAGGGGGTTGTTATCTGTACAGGCGCCATGGTCACATTTAGGGAATATTCATGTTCATTGCCTGCTCATAGGAAGTCCCCAGGCCTGCTGGGTGTTCTGGGACAAGCCACTGGCAGCAGAGTTAGAAGTGCAATATGGCTCTCAAACACGTATAAGGTGGACATGCAGAGTTATGGTTATCATGACCATCAATAGATGATTTAAAGTATTGTGGGAAAACAAATTCAAGGGACCCTTTCCAACTAACTAACCTGGTCCCAGCTTAAACAATACCCTCTCATTTAGGGTCATTGGATACGCAATAATAGCCACAGTCTTTAGAATAGCTCAACTGATAGAGTGGGGATAGCGTCCCAAGTGTCAGGCAATTCTTCGGACAGTGAAAGTCAGATGGGTGACGTCCTCACACGACTGGATTAGACATATACACATTTTTTCCTCGATTTTGCACTTTCAGGTGTATTCTTCACCCTGACCTCTGGAGGTGCTATTGCGTCAATACTTTTAATCACATTTCCTATTCCTGTTATGCTGTATGCGAACGTACTCACAGAGTCTGGTACTTTACTCGGCTGGCGGACATTTTAAACCCCCATCATTTATTTGCAAACCCACAGACTTTTAGTGTCTACCCACATCTCCACCATTAGTGACAAACGCCACCCTTGCGTAGTGCTGACGTTCTGTCTGGGCTCTTACCCGACACGTCTTCTAGGTTATTTAGAAAAAACACAAGAATAGAGGTAGCAGTAAATAGTGCATAACTCAGACTTCTGCCTGTTTTAATTCGTCCCAGTAAGGGGATGCAGATTCAATAGATACATGTGGAGGCACTCAGCCATTAACCCTTCAGCGGTTTTAACTCATATTAGTGTCTTAACTCTATGCCCAGGACATAATTGAAATGAGAGGTAAACTCTCAGTGTATTACTTCCTGGTAAAATTTTTAAAATATAAATAAGTGACACTACATTTCAAACACGTCACTTTAAAAAACAAAAGAAACCAATAAAGTAACACTGTCACCTTTTAGGGATCTAACTATACAGTACCGTAGTATCAGCCTCTTAACAGTTGTGGGCCAATAACTGGTTTCCCACAGTCTTAAACAATACCTCACATTTAGGGTCCACTATATACACAATACTATCCAGTCTTTAGACATGACTAACTGATAGATGGGGACAGCGTCCAAGAGTCCCAGGCAATTCTTCCGGACAGTGAAAGTGATGATGGGGGCGTCCTCCCCAACAGGATACAGGGGAGCGCGTGCCCACCAGCCCGCGCTCTAGAAGAGAGAATGAAGCAGCACGGCTAGCTGCCATTATACAGTACCTGTTTCTGTAATTAGGAGTGCAGGTAGGGAGAAACTAGACCCATTTAACTGTTTCCTGGACTTTCCCATCCACCAGCCTGAGTAAATGTAAAGCTGTGGAATGGATCCTTTGCACTATTCCTGCACGTTTACCTAAATCGGGCAGAAAGCTGCCTAATATCCTTGGACTAAGTCACAGTATTTACACGTTCTCACTTTATTAAGTAATTTATTTAGCACATTTACTGTCATCAACCTCGTCTTCTTGGAGCGCCTTATAGTTTTATCAAAAGACACAACAGGTAAGAAGATAATATATCTCCAACTCTTTGTCATTTTCTGCTGCCATAAGGCTAGTAATACATTCTTTACATGGTATTAATGTATACCAATATCAGAGGAGGTGAAATCACAAGAAGCGCCCCACACTCCATCTTTACAGTTGGATTTTCCTTTTCTTATGCCAGGTTCCCAGTGGTTGTGCTGGAGAGTTAGAGATTAAGTCAGAAAGAAAGAGCCGAACAAGGAACATCTGACCCCAATTAAGGAAGAAATAGATTTTCCTGTTTTGTAAGTATCCTTACATCCTCACTTGTCTGTATTCAGATTTTAAAAAATGGACTGAAATGTGTACAATATTTTGTGGAAATAAATTGAAGGTGTGCACTACAATATAAGATACCTGTCCTAATGAAAATAAAATCATGGTCTAAGGTTAATATTGGAATATTATTGTTATTGAGGTTTGAACATTGGTTGCTTCAAAATGTTTTCACCACTCGGGGGTAAAAACTCTTCAGCACTCAAAGGTTACTAACAAAGTAAATCAATCATCACTTCACCCCTCCCCATAGGGATCAGTATAGAGTATTTCTGTATACTGATATCACAAGAAGCGCCCCCACTCCCAAGCTTACATGTATGGATTTTCCTTTTCTTTATGCCAGGTTTCCCTGTGATTGTACCGAGAGGTTAGAGATTAAGTCAGAGAAAGAAGAACCGAAACAGAGGAACATCTGACCACACTAAGATTGAAACTGTTCCATTTCACTGTCTCTGGTGAGTACCTTTTCACCTTTGTCTGCACAAAGGGAGTGTTATCTTGTTCAAGGAGCATGGTTACATTTAGTGAATATTCATGATTAATTGCCTCTCATAGGAAGTCCCCAGGCTGCTGGGGTGTCTGGACAAGCCACATGCAGCAGGTTAGAAGTCAATATGGCTCTCAAACACGTATAAAGGTTGGAAATGCAGAGTTGTGGGTATCTGACCACCAATAGATACAAGAAATGTATTTGGGAAAACAAATTCAAGGGACCTTCCCTAACAAACCTGGTTCCCCAGTTTAAACAAACACCTCTCTATTAGGGTCATTGGATACGCAATATAGCCACAGTCTTAGACATAGCTTAACTGATAGATGGGGACAGCGTACCAAGAGTCCAGGCAATTCTTCCGGACAGTGTAAAGTGATGGTGGGGCGTCCTACCCCAACTGGATACATAGGAGCAGCTTGCCCCAGCCTTCAGGCTCTAGAAGAGGAATGAAAAGCAACGGCTAGCTCCCATAAATACCTGTTTCGTAATTAGGAGAGCAGAGTGAGTGAGAACGAGATGATTAAACTGACGAGTTTTCATCCCTTTATAGCAGCCTGTAGGACGATAGTTGCGTCGCGTATACGCCGATAATTTTCTTTCCCTTCTTCCTGAGATAAGAGCTTTGCAGTGCTTCTGATATTTGAAGCTTTTTCTCCTCTTTTCAATACGTTTAGTCCACTTGTGAGAGAATCCTGTTCCTTGCGTACATCTCGCAGTTCTGCTCTCAGAGCCTCCATCTCTTCCTGGCGCTGACTCTGTGTTCATGAACGATCCCTCATTACGTTTTAGGACTCTGCCTTCATTACGTCTACAATCCCATTGCTATGGTCCCCATCAGCTTGCTCTTTCCCAGGTTTCTTTCTCCTGGTCCATCCGATGTTGGAATGGAGCAGCGTCTCTACTCCTCCAGCTCTTTCTTCAGATTCTGAGACCTTTTCGTGCTCCCTCTCATACTGCTCTGGCGGGACACAGCTGGGTACTCAGACGCTCATCCTGAAAGGACACCACTTTGTGTGGTCAGACACCATTACACATTAAACACATTTTTCCTCCATTTTTGCACTTTCAGGTGTATTCTTCACCCTGACCTCTGGAGGTGCTATTGCGTCAATACTTTTCACACTTTTCACACTTTCCCTGTGTATGCAGAACTTGTAGTCATGCTCAGTAGGACAGACTTTACTCTCAGAGTCTGTACTTTACTTCGGCTGGTGGCGGCCATTTAAACCCCCACATTTATTTGCGCGACACATACTACACTATAAGTGACAAACCCACACTGCGTAGCCTGAGTTTGTCTTACCGACACAGTTTTCTTGGTTTATTTAGAAAAACACAAGATAAGAGGTGAGCAGTATAGTGCGTAACTCAGACTTCTGCCTGTTTTATTTCGTCCCAGTAAGATACTGCAGATTCTAGATACATGTTTGAGGCACTCGGCCATTAACGTTCAGCGGTTTACTCAATCAGTGTCTAACTCATGCCCAGGACATAGTTAAACGAGAGGTAACAACTCTCAAGCATTACTTCCTGGTTAAAATGTTTTATAAATAATAGAGGAGGCTGACATGAATGCCAAACTCTGTACTCATGCTGAGTTTACTGCTTATGCTTCGACTGGTTCTAGGCAGGGGGTTTCAATCAAGGAGACGAGGAACTCCGTGTGCCATCCGCTGTTATTCACCGCATAGATCAAATCCGCTCAATCATCCAGAAACATTGGGAAGTGCTCACCTTAGAGAAACCTTAGAGCCAATTGAACCATGACCAAAAATTGCATTAGAAAGGCTAAATCCTTGGCAAACTATCTTTCGCCTAGTTATTTACCTACAGGTCAGACCGTGTTCATGAATCAAATTTAATACATGTTTTTTTTTTCTTCAAATATGGTAAATTTTGTATTTGTTGCTATGCCAATCCTATCAAATCTATTGAATTGTACACAGTAAGAAGGTAGGTAATTGAGTAACGCCAAACCACAAACCACGCGGGCACGCCTAGAATGTAGATTGGTCATGCAAGCCAGGTGAGGAGTATAGATGTGAGAGTAGTAGAGGTTATTCGAGGTCGGATTGGAGAGTAGCGGATTGTCGAGGTGCGTAGACAGGTTCGGGATTGGAGAGTAGCGGAGTCCAAGGTACGGTCGCAGGTCAAGCCAGCGGCAGGATCAAGAGACAGGCAAGGCAGGAGATACAGGAACTAATATGCAGCAAGCACGGTGTCCCACAAAGACTAACGCTCAGCAATGTGTGTCTGGAGCAAGAGTGGTATATATGGGAGATCCTCCAATGTAGAGCCAGGGCGGAACCAGAGAAACCGAATCCTATAGGCGCTGGTGCACAGTGTGTTCCCTATGATGCAGCCGAATCAGGAACGGAGAGGCGGGACCGAGCGCGCAACCGACCCGCGCGCGTCACTGAGGTCAGGGGGCAGAGGACTGAGCGCAAGTCACTCTCACGCCGGTCCTATCCTCACCGGCGCGGGGCGGAGACTGGGGAGTGAGTCAGAGGGGAGGCTGGATGAGTGCACCCGCCGCGCAATCCGCGCTCGTAACAGGGATTGAACTGCGCCTCCTGGGTGTCCGTCGCGGCAGGAACTTTCAGGTGAGGAGACGGTCTTCCAGCTGCCAAGATGGCGAATCCCACAGGGATTGAATCAACTTAACCTGTTCCTACACGGGGGATTGAATCTACCCTTTCCTTGCACGAGGGGATTGAATCTCATACCTGTCCTACACCGAGGGGATTGAATCTATACCTGTCCCTACCGAGGGGATTGAATCTAACCTGTTTCCTACACGAGGGGATTGAATCTATACCTGTTCCTACACGAGGGGATTGAATCTACCTGTTCTACACGAGGGATTGAATCAATACCTGTCCCTACACGAGGGGATTGAATCTATACCTGTTCCTACACGAGGGATTGAATCTATACCTGTTTCCTACACGAGGGGATGAATCTATACCTTTCCTACACGAGGGATTGAATCTATACCTGTTTCCTACAGCGGGGATTGAATCTATACCTGTTCCTACACGTGGGGATTGAATCTATACCTGTTCCTACACGAGAGGTGATAGAATTAAACAGCTTAAAACACGTGAGATGTTTTGGACCCACTCACTTAATACTCTATCCCCTTGGGATAATACAGAATGGGACCCTAAAACATTTTCTCTAAGCTATATATCCTTTGCCATTCTCAGGTTAATAATACTGTGTGTGTTTTTTTCATATCATTGTTTCTATCTTGAGATACATATGTGTCTCTCTCTAGTCACATTTGATGAGTAGTATTGTATCCTTACTGTGGCAATTTCTCAGTGTGGTTTATTTATTTTACATCTATTCTTAGTATATCCTTCCCCTCTCAAGATTCAAATTGTTCTTTGCCTTGGTAGTTGAGTTCACATTTATTATATGTATATTATTACATGATTACATTATTATATTATTATATATATGGTGTTTACTATTTAATTAATCTAAGAAATGTTATTCCCACCACATCCTATCCACTTTTAAATTTGATGCTTTTCATGAATTGCTATTGTCCTTATGAGTCTATTTAAGTTTTTTTTTATGTATTGTTTTTGTGTCCTTTTGTGGATTTCTCCCCCACGGTTATACTGCCTTCTTTCCGTGGTTACATTTGTCCCGGTTTGTTGTTCACATGGGACTTTTTTTACCTGGATACAGGTAGGCAGTGTTTCCGGCGGGGAGTGCCTATAACGTGACACTCTCTAGACTCAGGAAACCACTCTTTGATAAAGCGCCCATGGTGAGAAACACTTTGGTGGTTTCTCTTTTAACTTGGCTGTGTCTCAATAACTCTTTTTCTTTTTCTACTTTTGCCTCCAGTTCTTCTTTTCTGCAGTGCTCCTTGTTTTTTCTTGTTTTGAATGCGAGAGGAGAGAAGAGAGGAGTCAAATATTAACGTTTATATGCCTAATAATGAGTATTTCTATCCAGAGCTAAAAGATGTCTGACAAATTTCTGAAAGGGGTTATTCTGCTAAAGATTTACATCAGCATTAGAAAGCAGATATTTGGACAGAAATACACTGATCCGTAGAAAAAGAGACAATTTATTTCTAACATGATCGAAATTTAAATTGTTTTCAGAAATAAAAAGAGTCCACTGTTATTACCACATTCAATACGCAACATCAGCACATATGCATTATATCTACAGCACTGGCATACATTATTGGCTTGATAAGGACATTCGCAACATTGTACAACAGGGACCAAGATTCTTACCGCAAGGCTAAAACCTTGGCATTTCATCTGTCACCAAGCATGTTCAACTCTAATCTAATTTTCAAATATTAAGAATTTCCTAAAGGATTTTTCAAATGTGCAGTTTCTATGTGTCAGTACATTTCAAACTAAATATGTTACATATGATGACAACTCAAGAAAATATTTTTAAAACTTTTTCTTAATAATGCAATCAGTTATGTGATTTAGTTCTCTTTTGTGGTTGTGGATCAAATACGTGGGTCGTACCACGAGACCACTTAGGATAGAAACAGAACACGTCCGCTGATAAAGAAAAAGGACTTAAACCATCCAGTAGCACGACATTTTCTTCCTGCCCCAAAGGTGGTAATGACCATTTCTCATTTACAGCTATTGAACACATTCCGTGCCACCCCAGGGGGGGGAACAGAGAAAACATGTTAAACCAAAGGGATGATGTTGGATACACTCTCAACACCCTCCATCCACATGGCATCAACCTTGATTGGGAGCTTAAACACCTTCCTTCGGGTTGAGTGGATATGTGGGGGTCTTGGAGTGTATTCCAATCCATTATATCAGTATTTTATAGTCTGACCACAATAGTTATACTGTTTCTTTAAAAACTGTATTATGCCTTATTCATATATCGCTATATCCCTTAACAATATAGATCTAACTAAAGTGTTAAACGTTTTGTTGTGATCGGAGTTACAACTACATGGTTATTTAATGAGTTTATATCCAACATCTATTATATCTGGGCATATTTATACTGTTAATGATCACAGTTTCAGTTCAATGTCGGGTGCAGGTTGTATATATATATTATTATATACCTTCTCCTCCTATTGTTAATCCCCATTCATTATAATTAATTATACGTCTCCATAAGATATATCCACAACAAATAGTTCATTTTTCATTTTTCATTTTTAATTCTGTATGTATGCTATACATCAAATGTTTGTGATTTTTATGTTTTTTAAATTTAGGGTTAAATTATGTATGTTGTTTTTAATCTATATTCATGCATAGCAGTGCTCTTATGGTCATACCAACTCCTCCCCTCAGTTTTTTCTATATGATTATCTGAGTAGTAACATCTGTGATTGAACCAATGAATGTAAAGGGCTTGCCTATTTAAGATGCTTCTATGCCATACTAGTCACTCTTTGATAAATTCCACAGCGGAACGAACGCGTCAGAGGACTATTCTGTGATGTACAGCAACATGTCTCATTAAAGTTTATTTTATTTTTTCTACTCGATGGCTGATTCCTGTTTGCAGTGACCGCCTTTTAAATATTACACCAAGGGCCGCTGGCTGGGAAATGATATGAAAGTAATGTTTGAGTGACAAAATATGACACAAAATGGAGCAGTTAGTTATGTGGGTCTTATGGCAGAAGATTACATGGGCAGTGTAGGTCACTGCATCACTTAGATAGTAAGCTCTCAGGGCAGGATTTCCGTTCCTATTGTCTGATTTTGTTTGTTGCACTTACTGTATTATATTCCCTGTACTGTATTGTTTCAGCTGTAAGCACTGAGTACACTGCGGGCCTATATAATAAAGACATACATACGTTGGCTCTACATTATCTTACACTTTAGGTTGCGCCTGGTTTGGTTGATATTATTACCACACTAATATGATAGACCAGGAGTTCCTTAACGTTACTTCTCATGCACATTTCAGTGTAATTATTGAAGGATGTACATGTATCCTTGAATAAAGTAGAGGTGAGAAACTTTTAGACCGAGCCCCCCTTTTCATCTATAAAATGTCTCGGGCCCCCCTGCCTGATGTAATCAAAATCACATGACGTCTTCGCACTGTAGCTTTTCAGCCAATGAGGACGAACCAGCTGTGTGACATGTCTGCCACGCCCCTGCCACGCGTCTACATTCCTGCAGCAAGGTCAGAAATCGCTTGGGCTGCAGGCTGTGCGCGCAGGCGTATACTAGTATTGGATCACTGTTATTTTATTATTCGCTGGCATCTGGTAATATGTTTTTTTCTGGTGCACAAAGGCAGTCCATTTGAGGGGGCATTCATCCACCTATTTGCTACATCCCTTTCCCCCCCCCCCTTTTTTTCCCCTTCCCCTCCCTTTTTCCTTCTCTCATTTGCTTTCCCCAGTGTCATACACTCCTACCTACCAGTATTTTTTTTATTTCTGTTTAAATGTTGCCCAGGGATCCCCATAACCAAACTCAAGTGGGATACTGATGAATCTCTCCTGCTGATCAATAATCCAATGACCCCCCTTCCTACCCAAAAAACACCTCCCAACTCCTCTCCTTCTCTCTGCCTGACCTTCATCACTCCATCACCGTTTAGCTTTGGGGATGCGCGCTCCGTTGATCTCTTCTGGTCCTGCTGGACTCCCTGAGATAGGTGATCATGAGGCAGGGCTGCTCCCTGCAGTGTGCTGAAGGCCCTGCTACAATGGGTGTGCAGCTCATTGTCTGAAAGGAGAACCACCTCCTCCCCCCCGCAGAATTTCCCTCTCCCCAGCAGCAGACGCAACAAAGCGTGCAGCTGCAGTCACAATCACTCCACGGTGCCGCCCAGACCTGCAGCGCGTTTGATGTCACTGCGCTGGGGCGTGCTCCTCCCCTGGCCTCTTTGGAGCCATTTCTTCAGCTGCTTACCTCCGCAGCCCCTGCGCGCACAGGATATTGGCCACCGCTAGGATGGCACAGACTTTCAAAAGTAAAAACCGGAACACAATCAAAAAGTATTTATCACAAATTACATCACTTAAAAATAAATATTATGATATTTGTCTAATAGTGTCCCCATTTATGCTGTATATTAATCTCTGTTTCCCCCCACATCAGGACTCTCTCTCCCTCTTCACAGTCTCACCTCCTCTCCCCATCTCTCCCTCTCCCATTATTCTCACTCTCCCCTCCCAGTGCCTCTATACTCCCTCCTCAGTGTCCTCTCCCTCCCCCACTCTGTTTCCCTCCTCCCAGTGTGTGTCTCCTCTTTCTCCCTCCCCTAGTGTCTCTCTCTCCCACCAGTGTCTCTCTCTCACTACCCAAGTATCTCTCCCTCCCTCTGTGTTCTCACTCTCACTCCCTCCCCCCAGTGTCTCTCCCTCCCCTCAGTGTCAATCGCTCCCTCCCCCACACTCTCTTTCCCTCCCCCAGTGTGTTGTCTCTCTTCTCCTCTCCCCCTAGTGTTCTCTCACTCCCCCAGTGTCTCCCTTCCTCAATTTCTCTCCTCTCCCTCCCCCCGTGTTTTTTCCTCACACTCTCCCTCCACATTGTCTCTTCTGTCCCCCTGTTGTCTCTCTCTCCCTCCCCCCAGTGTCACTCACTCTCCTCCCCCCAGTCTCTCACTCTTCCCTCCCCCCATTGTCTCTCTCCCTCCAAGCCAGTGTCTCTCTCTCTCTCCTTCCAGCCAGTGTCTCTCTCTCTCCCTCCCCCATATGTCTTCTCACACCCCATATCTCTCTTTCACCCCTCTCCCCATGACAACACCTCTCACCCACCTCCCCATGATACACACACTCTCCTCACCACCCTCCCCATGACACACTCTTACCATCCCTCCCCATGACACACACTCACCCCCTCATACACGCCCCTGCCACACTCCCTCGCTCATGCCCCCCCTCACTCGCCCCTCACCTCAGTAGCCCCTCTTTCGACGAGGCTCCTCCCCCTCTCCCCCCGCCTCCCCATTACCGGCCTCTCCCGCCACCCTCCTCCCCGCGCCCCTCCCCTTTCCCCCCTCTCCCCCCCTCCAAGGCGCCCGCCCTCGGCCCTCCTTCACCCCCCTCCCCCCCATCCCACCCCCTTTCCATGACACCCACTCATCACTCACCCCCCCGTCCCCATGACCATTCTCGTCATCCTCTCCCCATGACACTCATCCACCTCACCACCTCCCCTGGTGGCCACCTCCTCCCCCCGTCCCTCCCCCTCCCCCTTACCTTCCTTGGTCCCCTCCCCCCGCCTCCCCCTGCCCAGCTCATACCCCTTCCCCCCTCCCTTATTCNNNGACACTCTCATCCCCTCACCCGCCTCCCCATGACACTCATCCCCTCACCCCATGATGCCCCCCCTTCCCATGACACACTCACCCACCCTCCCCATGACGCACTCACCCCATGACACACCTTCACCCCCTCATCCCCCCTCCCCATGACAACCCCTCACCCAACCTCCCCATGACAACGTGGGTTATGTGGTAAATTGGTGCATCACAGAGCAAGCTCACAGCAAGCATAAGTCTTGAATCCAATATCCAGAACAACTGTATTATAACAGAAATGAACACCCCAGGGTGAGGGTGAGGTGGGGACCTAGTGGTGCCCACACAGCTACCACATAAGACAGTCCATAGTGAGACATCACTAACCCATGGGGTGTAGTAGATAAACAATCCAGCACTAGAGAGGTAATAACAGAGGACTAGTATAGTCAAAAATGTCTTTGTTCATCCTCAGCCACCAAAATGTCCGTTTAATAAGATCCGCTGTCCTCTTGAAGCCTGTATGACCGGCAGATCTAGAGGCATGACCCCAAAGAAGAATCTTGTGACAAAACCGTGGAGCTTCGTATAAGCGCCCTTCTGGTACCCTGAACCTGCTGGGAATGTGAGCCTGGGCTTTGTTGATTTCGTCCAACACATCAAAATTATTAGCGGAGATTATGCATTTGGCAGGAAAAATAGGTTCCGTGGCTTCATTAGATTCGCTTTCCGTGGCGAACTGGCGAGAGACAGCGTCCGCTTTGATATTTTTGGTACTAGGAATGTATGAAATAGTATAGTTAAAGCGGGAGAAGAAGAGAGACCACCGAGCTTGACGAGATCCCAACCGTCGGGGCCCCTCGATATACAGCAAATTTTTGTGGTCGGTGAGGATAGCCACAGGTTCCTTGGTGCCTTCTAAAAGATGCCTCCATTCATGAAGAGCCAGTTTAATGGCCAAAAGTTCACGATTACCAACATCATAATTTCTTTCAGCAGATGAAAATTTCCGCGAAAAAAAACCACAGGGATGGAGTCTTTCTTGGGGAGAAACCTCTGAGAGAGAACTGCACCAGCTCCTACGTGCGAAGCGTCGACTTCCAAAGTGAAGGGAAGAGAGGTATCCGGATGGCGTAGGATGGGTGCGGACACAAAAGCTTTCTTAAGGACCTCGAAAGCAACAATAGCTTCAAGAGACCAGGAGGTGGGATCGGCGCCTTTCTTGGTCAAGGCGGTGATGTGAAGAGCAATAGAAGAACATTTTTTGATGAATTTCCTGTAATAATTGGCAAAGCCGAGGAAACGCTGCACACCCTTGAGCGAATTAGGCAGCGGCCAGTCGAGAACCGATTTTAATTTTTCTGGATCCATAGAGAAACCTTGGTTGGAGATAATGTAGCCTAGGAAGGCAGTAGAGGTCTGGTGGAACAAACATTTCTCCATCTTGGCATATAGGCGGTTAGAACGGAGCCTAGCCAGCACCAGTTTGGTATGTTGAATGTGTTCCTCCAGGTTTTTAGAAAAAATGAGAATGTCATTGTGACAGGGTGAAGTCAACCCCTATCAGCTATGCCTGGGAAACATATGTCTGAGTGCTGCATCCAGCACTCAGAAGGTTAACTCAGGAGGAAGCTAGGTAATCAGGAGGTAAGCTGACACCTGATAGCCAGCAAGGTAGAAAAGGATCTGGCTGGCTGCCCTAGACCAGAGCACACGGCTATGTGTACTGTTAGCCAGATGGATACATCAAACTACTTACTGCAACCAAAGTAAGACTTGTAAATTTAGTTTTTCCTGAATGCTTAAAATACTCTTACGGTTTTGTTATGGTTTAGCCAGCCAACCAGCCTGCTAGATAGGCCTGCTGTGTTAGTCAGTCCACCCAATGTGGATTAGGATTTGTTTTGTTTAAAGGGACAGTGTACCCACATGTTGTGTTATGCTGTGGAACAATAAAGCCACTGAACGTTTTTCATTTTCCTGAAACTCTACGTGTGGACTGTTCCCTGACCTCGGCTACAGGCCGTCCTGCCACAGGTGGTGTCAGAAGTGGGGTGTCGGACGGGCCCTGTACCTGAAGGGCCACACACACAAAAAAAAATGGAGAAATGTTTTTCTCAGTTCCTTGAGCAACAGCTCCAGCTAGCAGAGAAACAAGCTGAGCAACAGGCCCAGCAAGCTGAGCGACAGGCCCGGCAAGATGAGCGACAGGCCCAGCGAGATGAGCAACAGGCCCGGCGGGAGGAGAAGCTACTCCAACTGCTAGTCGAAGGCACAGCCCCAGGCAGACCAGCGAATCCAAATAACCCACCGGTGATGCTGCCTAAAATGAAGCCAACCAAAGGCCCAGAGGCATTTCTCCTCACTTTTGAAAGGGTAGCCACGGCCCACGGCTGGACAGTTGATCGCTGGGTAACGACTCTGGCTCCACTCCTCATAGGGGAAGCTCAGGCAGCCTACCAGGCTCTTCCAGCAGACGAGGCCATGGACTATCAGCAACAAAAGGCTGCTATTCTGGATCGCCTAGGCCTCACTCCAGAGACCTACCGACAGCGGTTCCGGACAGTCAAATATACAAACCGAGACAGACCCCGGGTCGTAGCCCACCGCTTAGTAGACTTATGTACCAGGTGGATACAACCGGAAAAGCATACCAAGGCAGAGATCCTTGAACAGTTTGTGCTCAAGCAGTTCATACAGATACTGCCCCCCTCCTCCCGCTCCTGGGTAAAAAGACACGCTGCATTTTCCCTGGATTCAGCGGTCCGCTTGGTGGAAAACTTCCTTGGCGACGACACCCAACAGGATAGCTGAGAACAGTCCGTGCAAACACCAGTTACTTCCGGTGATGCCATAGGCAGGAGAGCAGACAATCGAGGGGTCTACAACCCTCCAGCTCGGG
>WSYH01000948.1:0-23688 GCA_036426205.1 Ascaphus truei | reverse complement strand
TCATACTGGAGAGAAACCATTCACATGTGCAAAGTGTAGTAAAAGCTATTCTCGGAAGACGGATCTCCTCAAACATGAGCGGATTCATACAGGGGAGAAACCGTTCACATGTGCAGAGTGTGGGAAACAATTCAGTACTATGAGCCAACTCCTAAGACACCATATGACTCATAAAGGAGAGAAACCATTCACATGTACAGAGTGTGGGAAACAATTCAGTACTATGAGCCACCTCATCAGACACCAGATGACTCATACTGGAGAGAAACCATTCACATGTTCAGAGTGTGGGAAACAATTTGGTACGAAGAGCGACCTCCTCAGACACCAGATGACTCATACTGGAGAGAAACCATTCACATGTACAGAGTGTAGTAAAAGCTTTTCTCGGAATACACAGCTCCTCAACCATCAGCAGATTCATACAGGGAATAAACCATTCACATGTGCAGAGGGTAGTAAAAGCTTTTCTCTGAAGACGGATCTCCTCAAACATGAGCGGATTCATACAGGGGAGAAACCCTTCACATGTGCAGAGTGTGGGAAACAATTCAGTACTATGAGCCAACTCCTCAGACACCATATGACTCATACAGGAGAAAAACCATTCACATGTACAGAGTGTGGGAAACAATTTCGTACTGTGAGCCACCTCCTCAGACACCAGATGACTCATACAGGAGAAAAACCATTCACATGTTCAGGGTGTGGGAAACAATTCAGTACTAAGAGTGACCTCCTCAGACACCAGATGACTCATACTGGAGAGAAACCATTCACATGTGCAAAGTGTAGTAAAAGCTTTTCTCGGAAGACGGATCTCCTCACTCATGAGTGGATTCATACAGGGGAGAAACCATTCACATGTTCAGAGTGTGGGAAACAATTCGGTACTATGAGCCACCTCCTCAGACACCAGATGACTCATACTGGAGAGAAACCATTCACATGTATAGAGTGTAGTAAAAGCTTTTCTCGGAAGACACAGCTCGTCAACCATGAGCAGATGCATACAGGGAAGAAACCATTCACATGTACAGAGTGTGGGAAACAATTCTGTACTCAGAAAAATCTCTTCAGACACCATATGAATCATACAGGAGAGAAACAATTCACATGTTCAGAGTGTGGGAAACAATTCAGTTCTATGAGCCACCTCCTCAGACACCAGATGACTCATACTGGAGAGAAACCATTCACATGTACAGAGTGTAGTAAAAGCTTTTCTCGGAAGACACAGCTCCTCAACCATGAGCAGATTCATACAGGAGAGAAACCATTCACATGTACAGAGTGTGGGAAACAATTCAGTACTCGGAAAAATCTCCTCAGACACCATATGACTCATACAGGAGACAAACCATTCACAAGTGCAGAGTGTGGGGAACAATTCCGTATTAAGAGCATCCTTCTCACACACCATATGACTCATACAGGAGAGATACCATTCACATGTACAGAGGGTAGTAAAAGCTTTTCTCCGAAGATGGAGCTCCTCAAACAAGAGCGGATTCATACAGGGCTGAAACCCTTCACATGTTAATAGCAACCTCCTCAGACACCAGTGAATTCATACAGGAGAGAAATGGTTCACATGTGCAGAGTGTCGGAAAAGCTTTTCTCAAATGAGCCACCTCCTCACCCACCACAGGATTCATACACGGGAGAAACCATTTCCATATACATACAGTAGTGTGGGAAAAGCTTTTCACAGAGGATCAGCCTCCTTCCACACATGAGGATTCATACATGAGATAAAATATGTGATTGTTCAATGTAGGGTTGGGTAATATACCAGTAGCATAGTAATACTACAGTATAAAATTGGACGGTAACGCAATACTTGCCATTACTTCTTACCATAGCATTCCTATCAGCAGCTGCAGAGTGGGGGTGGGTCTGGCAGAGAGGCCTGGAGGTGGAGACTGTCAGAGAGAGGACTGAGTGGGTCTGTTAGAGACAGTGGAGTGGGAGCGAGTCTGGGAGCTCCTTGACTTTCACATGCTGCAGCTATAAGGAATCCTCCTGCTGGTAATCTCACCCCTCCATATTAACTTCTTCCCCTCTGCCATGCCTCTTAACCCTTCCCTTCCACCATGACTCGACCCCTTTCTCTCCTCCCCCCGTATTTCTCTTGGCTCTCACCCGTGCCTCTTGACCCCCCTCCTTCCCCATGCCCATTAACCCATGCCTCACCATGCCCTATTAATGTGTACAGGAGACGGGGGGTCGAGGGGTTAATTGTAAATTTTCTTACCGTGCACCACAAAACTGGAACAACCACCGGAGACTCTCGCAATCACCACCAGTTTAAGTTCTTTCAAAACTAAGGCTGTCTCACATTTTAATCTGGTCTGTAACTGTTACATACGCCTAGAATATATATTATCTTTAACTGCATGCAATGTCTTGTATATAATGTATAACCTGTTCAGTTATGTAACTGTATTTGTAACCATGTACTATTTGTCATCTTAACTCTATGCCCAGGACATACTTGAAAACGAGAGGTAACTCTCAATGTATTACTTCCTGGTAAAACATTTTATAAATAAATAAAAATAAAATGGTGAAGAAAGGGGGCTTTAGTGTAGGTGTAGTTAGTGTAACGTTTTCATTGAAACATTTTTTATTATTAAAATGAAAATATACTAAAATATATTTGCTTTTTTACATTTTTTATTAAGAATGAAATGCATTTGTGTAAGAAATGTTTCATAATAAATGACCTTGAACATTTTGAGGACTTTTGCTTTTTTGCTTTCTATTAGGTGTTAATATATTGCTGAATATTGTTATCACAATAAATTACTTAATACTCTTATGGTGGGAAGTATTTTTGTTATTGTCTAACCCTAGTTCAGGGTGTTGGAAAGCAGTAGAGAAATATGGGTATTAACCCCTGGGTGTACCGATGCTAAAACAGATACTGTCCTTTAGTCTTGGAGAGAGACACCAGTAATGAAATTCTTTAGATTTAAGGCTATGTAAGCCCATCCGGAAACATATCAGGGTGGTGGGCTAAGATATTATCCAGTAGAAGTACAGACAGGTATCTCCTGGAGAGACACAGTCCGGTACCCGTCAGCTTCACCTCCACCCGGTATCCTGCGACAGGAAATTTAACTGGTCATTACTCACAGACTCCGTTTCAGTGCGATCAAACGCTGAGAAAACTGCAGCTTCTGTCTCTGCTGCTCGTGGTGTCAGCGTGCTCCATCCGGAAATGACGTCAAACAGGAAGGAAATTGTGAACCGTGGTCACAGCAACTCCAACAATTGGAGTTGCTGTGACCACGATTCACAATTTCCTTCCAGGGTGTTGGAAACAATTCAGTACAAAGTGTGACCTCCTGTCACACCCAAGTATTTACAGTGGAGAAACCCTTTGCTTGTTCAGTGTGGGAAACAATTCAGTGTTAAGGGTCACCTCTTCAGAAACCAACAAATTCATGCAGGGAGAGGCCTTTCACATGGACAGAGTATAGGAAAAACGTTTCTTGAATGAATGACCTCACACACCACATGATTCACACAGGGGAGATAATTTGCTTGTTCAGAGTGTGGTAAACCATTTTATACAAAGTGGGACCTCTTGTTACACCAGCAGATTTACACAAGGGAACAACTTTTTAATTGTACAGAATTTGGGAAACATTTCAGCACTGAGAGGAACCTCAACACACACCAAACAATTCATAAAAGGATATTATATCATAATCAATTCTGTAATAGGATGACAGTCCTCAGACACCAGAGCATTTACACAGGGGAGAAACCTTTCCCATGTGCAGAGTGTATAAAATGTTTCTCAGTAAGAAAACCTTGTCACCCAAGTGTTTACACAGGGTAGGTATCTATGTCTTTATATAGTGGCATTAGTGTACATGGCGCTTTACAGCACTAATGCACGTGACAATCATATAAAACATAATGGAAGAAATGCTTCAGACATAAAAGTAACATTTAGGAAAAGGAGTCCTTACTCCAAAGAGCTTACAATCTAATTGGTTGGTAGTAAGAACGTACAGAGACAGTAGGAGGGCGTTCTGGTAAGTGTGTCTGGAAGATGCCAAGGTTTATGTATGAGTTGTAAATTATCAGCCATGGAGCTACCCGTATGCTTCCTTAAGCAGGTGGGTCTTTAAAGGTGGATTGAGAGGGTGCTATTCGGATACTGCGGGGAAGGGCATTCCAGGGGTGTGGGGCAGTCAGTGAGAGGTTTAAGGCAGGAGAGGGCTTTAGATACGAAAGGGGTAGAGAGAAGACATCCTTGAGCAGAATGCAAGAGTTGGGATAGTGTATAGAGTGAAATTAGGGCTGAGATGTAAGGAGGAGCAGAAGAGTGGAAAGCGAGGAGGAGATTTGTGTGTGATACAGGATTTGATAGGAAGCTAGGAGAGGGATTTCAGCAGGGGAGACGCTGAGACAGATTTAGGAAAAAGTAGAGTGATTCTGGCAGCAGCATTTAGGATAGATTATAGGGGAGACAGGTGAGAGGCATGAAGGCCAGACAGCAGGAGGTTACAGTAATTGAGACGAGAGAATGAGGGTCTGACAGAGTTTTAGCAGTCGAGCAACAGAGGAAAGGGCATATCTTTGTGTAAGAGGTGTGCAGATGTGTATAGCATGGGTCTCCCTTTGGGCTCCCCTTGACCCCATTGGTTCCCCTAAATTCCCTTACCTGCCGCTGCGGCTGTGACCGACAACGGAGGATGGGGAGGGCTGTGGGTGGGAGCTGAGGCACGGAGCAGGTTCTGGACGTGCCGGGAAGGTTGCAATGGCGATCGCGTTGCTGGTGGCTCCCTTTGCAGGGCATCGCCATCTTAGAGGTAATTGCACATGCGCGAGATGCTGCGCATTCGCACGACAAGCGCGTGAATGGCGGCCAATAGGAAGAGGCTCCAAGCAGGGACTACATATCCATGAACCTCTGGGACAGAGTCACATAGCGCATATCAGTCAATAGGGCTCCTGAATCATCCTGCTCTGCAGATAGATTATTTTCGTGTGCTGCAAGCCATGCCAGTTGGAGCTGGGACAAGGAAGGGGTAAGAGGTATGTGCATGTGTCTGTGACACCTGCACTAGGCCAGATATCCCCTATTAGGCCCCAGCTAGGCCCGACTCCCCTGTGTAACTTGTGGTTGCTGCAGGGACACTGCCCTATAGAACCAGTGCATAGGGACAAAGCCAGAACATGGCTGCATCCTGGACCAGGTTGATCTGGGACAAGATCATCCATCTATGACCACAGAGACTCTAAGGTGGTACAATCCACGCAGGACCCACCCAACGTAGAGGCAGAGGCGTCACGGTTCATTGCTTCGGATTCGTGGATCCCATATTCATCCTTGCGCACCCATGTGTGGACACACCCGGCTGGTATCTCATCTCACCAAGTGCACCAACCATACACGGGCTAGTGGGGCAGTGCTGTTCCACACACGTGGAAGGGTGATTGACTCCGTGGACACCAGAGTGTTGGGTGCTCAGGGTGAAGGGGTACGACCCTGTGAGGCTTGTATGTTTTGGAGTGTTGTTATTATTAGTCTGTGCAGTAAAACTGTTATACCTACACAAGTGTGTTTTTTGTTTCAAACTATTTTATTGGTTTTTACAGGGATAAACAAATTAGTAATATAACAGCGTTTCAAGGGGGTATCTTTACAGCATTTTTTATATACAAAGAACCAGAAACTTGTACTCAAACAGAACCAGCTGTATCTGTACTAATTCCAGAGATTCCTTAAACCATGAACCCTTTTTCAGTTTTTCTTTGCAAGGCAGATTCCCCTTGCATATCCCTGTAGAGACAAATGAAAGAATAGAGGGAGATAAGAGGGAGAAGTAGGGGGAAAAGGGGAGGGTGGATATTCATGGGACCGCGATAGAGAGGGTAAGGAGGGAGAAGGATTAGTCCCCTCCCAACCCCCCCCCCTCCCCCCCCCCCCAAAGGCCCCCCCCCCCCTACTCCCCCTGCCCTAAAAACCTGTTCCTTGGGGTTTTTTTTAAGTTAATTCCCAATTCTTAGCCCTGTGGCCATGGCTCCCATGTTATATAAAATTGTTCAATTTTTTGACTAAGTTGTGCTGAGAGTTTCTTCATGAGTCTGACCTCATTCACTCCTCTGACAACAGTTCGCTTAGAGGGGACATTAATTTTCTTCCAAGCCGCAGCTATGGAACAACGAGCCGCAGTAAGGATAAATGAGACTCATTTTCTGAAGGGTGTTTGAAGGTTTTCAATAGGCCTGGCCAGTAAAAAAAAGTCAGCGGATTTATCTGTATTCTTACTTCTGTGAGGTCCTGGATCATGTCCTGAATCAAGCCAGAACTTTTGAATCTGCGGTCAAGTCCACCAGATATGAGCCATATCTCCTCTCTGGCCACACCCCCTCCAGCAGAGATCAGGGGTTCCAGGGAAGATCTGGCTCAGCCTGCTTGGAATTACGTACCAGTGAAATAGAATTTTGTATGTTTTCTTTTGTTGTTGTACAAATTGACGTTTTAGCTGCCGATTCCCAGATATGCTCCCAGTCGTCTCTATTTCCATATTGAGGTCTTCTGCCCATTTTAACATATAACTATGATTGGTGGCCGTCGCTGACGATGCTATTCCCGTATATATTTCCAAAATCAAACCCCTCAGGTATGAACCCCTTCCGCACAGCTTTTCAAATGTTAGATTGGTAAATTCTGTTCTTTGTGAGGTTGCTTGCAGCAAATGTCTGATCTGGAGAAAGCTGAAGGTCGGAAGATTCTGAGTTTGATATTTCTTTTGAAGGTCTTGATATGACAGGATCTTACCTTTATCTACCAAATCGTCTGCTATGTTAATGTTTAAATCTCTAAATTGTTTGAAATCCTTTGGAGAGCAGCCCGGGTGAAACTCTGGGTTTCCAAATATGGGAGTAAATAGAGTCAGGAATGAGGACAAATTGTATTTCCCTTTATTTTTGCACTATATCTTCCATGTGAACCTCATTGCTCCCAGGCTGAGACCATCCGCGAGCATCTCTCCCCCCTCCCCCCTCCGGGACCACAGTGCCATGGAGAGGGAGGGCTCGCATAGTAGGACTCAATCCCCAGGGGGTCATTATTCCACATTACTACTTGTTTTAGTTGGGCCGCGTGGTAATATTTGATAATATCCGGCACTTCCAATCCTCCGCATCCCTTTGGTGCTAACATTACCGATCTTGCCACCCTTGGCCTTTTATCTTTCCATATAAATGGAAAAATCTGGTTTTGGATATTTTTAAGCTCAGGCAGGAGGACATTTATCGGCAGGGTCTGGAAAAAGTACAGAAGTCTTGGAAGTATATTCATCTTAACTGAAGCTATTCTTCCTAACTGTAAGAATTCGCCATCCTGGCGGCCATGGACCGTCTCCTCTCCTCTCTGGCCCTCCTGCAGCAGACACTCAAGATGCGCACTCCTCTGGTCCTGTGACATGCGGACCCTGCGCAGTCTCTTCATGCATCTGCGGATCCTTGCCCTGCCCCTCGCACTGTCATACGACGTGCTGATGCGCGAGTCAGGCCTCACCCCTTGACCTCCGTAATGCGCACGGTCGGCACGCGACTGGCCACCCCCCGCCCCCTCTGGTCCAAGGAATCGGCATGGGAGTGACGCGTGACCCAAACTCCGCCCTCTGGCCTCCGTAACGCGCGCGGGGCGGCGTGCGAGCAGTTCTACCTTCAATCCTGATTAGGCTGCATCATAGTGCACCCCTGTGTGCACCAGCAGCCTATACACTCTCACTTTCTGGTTCCGCCCTGGCTGGCCATTGGAGGCTATTCCTATATATACTCTCAGTCTACTTCCAACCTTTGTTGAGCATAGTCATTGTGACGCCGTGCCTTGCCACATCCTTGTTCCTGATGTACCTCTTGACCTTGCTTGCTGATTTACCTCTTGTTGCCTGAACCCTGCTAGCTCCTTGGACTCCGCTTCTCCACTCTTGATCCGGCTTGTATGACCATTCTCCTGGCTCCTGTCTTGACCTTGGCTAAGTACTCCTATGATCCGACTATCTCCTATCCTGAACCTGGCTACGTACCCCGACTCTCCGGTACTCTCCAATCCTGAACCTGACTACGTACACTGACGATCCGCAACTCTCCTCTCCTGAACCTGGCAAGTACCTTAAACCATTCTACTATCTGTAATCCTGACCTGGCTTGAACGACTACTCTACACTCTAGGCGCGCCCGCGTGGCTGTGGGTCAGCGTTACTGTCACGATAGCTTGTGCAGGGTTATAATGTACACCAAAATCACTGGGTTGAATTGAATGCGACTATGATATGATAAAGAAAGTTTATTCCTTCAGGGAACGTGAACACACAGGATTGGTCAAATAACACACAGAATATATACACTTACTTAGGGAATGGACAATTAAGTAATCGGGATCTGGATTAGCAATTCATCAAGGCATCAGGTATCAGTTAGAAGTAGTCACGAACAACATTGGGCATACAGCTTACACTCGTTTATATTTATTTAAGCCATATACCCTAACATTGGGTGTCAGGTATTGGTTAACAATTACCTGCACCCAATTACCTTATGCCAGCTAACGTGGGAAGCATTTTGGTACCTGCCCCCAGGTAACTGGCACATGCGCACAACCCCTTAGTCAGGCTCCCATTTTCCTAGCCCCCCACCAAAGAGTTGGCGTCGCCAAGTCTGCCAGATGGGGATCTGGGCCGGGGAAACCTAACTAAAGGTGTGAATTATAGCACTTTGTGTGAAAGGCTATGTCCTGCGTTTTCTCCACCCTGTATATACAAACAGGGGGGATGAGTCTTTGATCAGTGGCCTTAGTGTAGACACACTGTCGCCCCCTGACCATTAACATACCGTATGGGTCAGGGATTTTCCCGGGCTTTCTACCAGTCATAAAATACAGTAATATTACAATATTTTATATAAAGCAAAATATTCCGTTCGGTTGGGCCGAGCGGGCTAAAACTTGCCAGACCCTACATGGTGGCCAAGGGGACTCTACATGGTGGCCAAGTGTCAGCTCGCTGCGACCCGCCGAACCGGAGTTACAGGAATACATTTTAAAACGACATATATCAGAAACTGCATTTCTCCGCCATTGAAGTCAATGGCAGAATCACCTTTTAGACAGTTACCCATACTCCGTCCTGTTGATCGGAGAGGGCTGGAAATTGCCATGCAATCATGCCAGAGCAGTGACTACATGGTGGCCAAATTCCCTCTAGTCCCTACAGAACCGGAGTTATGGGTTTACACTTTTCACACTTTCTGACATAGTGTTTAAAAGCCACGCGGCTTTTCTCCGCCGTTGCGGTCAATGGTGGGACCCTCATGGCCGGCTCGACCCTTTCTCGCCACCATTGACTGTCGTACCCTGTTGAGGTCGAATAAGGGGGTTCCCCTGAGCTAGGGGCAAAAAGAATTACACCACTACCTGCCCTAGGGCCGGAGATACAATTTTAATATGAATGAACTTGGCCGTGACCAAGTTCCCACGCCAATTGAGTGATCAAAGCTTCTTTATTGAAATTGTATCCGCTTTCGGGGTTTGCGGTTTGGCCAGCTGCCAGCTCGTTCCTGGAGGTCGGAATCGAAGAATCCCCATTGAAATACTTTACTCCATGCATTTCAATGGTGGCGTTCCGCTTGTCCTCGGGCGCCAACTACTGGTCTTTTCTGATATTAGACCCAAACTACGGAAATCTCCATTGACTTGCATGGAGCTCCAATGGCGGCCTATAGGATGGGCTGCAAATGGAGATAGAAAAGGCGGGAAGGGGAACAAAGGGCTATAAACATCTTAATGCAATTAACCCTTTCCTTCCCGACCTGATCCCAGTGTATGAGTTGTGTGCACAATATAAGGGGAAAAATACATATAACCAGTGGAGACACAGTTTGCAATGAGGCAGGGGAATAAAAACACTATTAAACATTATAACAGCTAACCCCTCGCCTCCCAAACGATGGTGGGGGTGGCCCTGTGGGGTGTAACCCCTTTATTACTGGGCCCACCCCCCTCTCCATCGCTACAGTTACTTAATTCCCTGCCTCAGCACCGTGGTCGCGCTTAGTTTGTGGTGACACTAACCAAGATGTCTGATACCCACTCCAACTCTGTAGGTCCTTTTTGATTTTTGCAAAAAGGGATGGAAAGTTACTTTGATAGAGAGATTGGTAGGAGCTTGCTATCTGTATACCTAAATATTTAATATTTGAAGAGCTCCATTTATAATTCAAGTTTACTTGTAGCAACTTGAATTCTGGGGCCATAAGAAATAAGTTCAAGGCTTCTGACTTATCATTGTTAATTTTGTACCCTGAAACTTTGCCAAATTGGTCTAGTTGGGATTGCAAGTTTGGGAGGGATGTCAATGGATTGGCCAATGTTATTATAGTGTCATCTGCAAATAAGGACATTTTGTAACTAGTCCCTCCAACTTTGATTCCTTTTATTTTAGCTTTGTCTTTACTGCGAGGTGCTCAATCGACAATGCAAAAAGAAAAGAAGACAAAGGACAGCCCTGTCTGGTACCATTTTTTATTTTATAGGGCTTGTGTCTCCGACTGGAAGCTTGACATACGCTGTGGGCGTCTTGTAAAGTGCTCTATGTAACCCTTGCGCTACCCACGAACAAGACAGGACCCCAGTACTGAGGTGGGGAAGTATAGAACCACGCACCCACAGCAGCAGAGGCATTCCTGGCAGGTGGATTGTCAACGTAGCTGGGTCTGGGTTGGAGAGAGTGGGTTAACTGAATA
This sequence comes from Ascaphus truei, assembly GCA_036426205.1. Taxonomy (NCBI): domain Eukaryota; kingdom Metazoa; phylum Chordata; class Amphibia; order Anura; family Ascaphidae; genus Ascaphus; species Ascaphus truei. Next base: position 12,912 of record WSYH01000948.1, on the reverse strand, counting down.
CTTGCCGAGGTCTTGGGATGGAGAGATCAGAGTAGTGGAAGTCCGTTAAGCCGAGGTCTAGGATTGGAGAGATCAGAATCGTAGAAGTCCGTAAAGTCGTTGTCTGGGTTTGGAGAAGTACACGTAGTCGAGGGTAAGCCGGGGTCGATATCCAGAGAGGGTTCAGTATTCAAGCCGGGTCGATACGCAAGGAGTTAACTGCAATAGAGAATAAGACAGGAGCAAGGCACAACAGACGCAGGAGCACAAGGCTACAAAAGTTATGCTCAGCAATGCAGGAGATGCTGAACAGGAACTAAATAGCAAACAGGAACCAGTCATAGGAGAGGCGGAGTGGAGGTGCGGTCTCTGTGGAGGCCAGGATAGGCTGCAGGAAACAAGTGGCAATCAGTTGCCGCGCAGCTGGGGCGACGTCACATGAGCGCGCCGCACGAGACAGAAGCGCGCCGTATCCATGGGGGGGAGCCAAGCTTCGTGGCAGACCTAGAAAAGCTGCACATGTACGAGCGCGCTCTGTAACCAGAGCGGGGGTGCGCGCACGTGCAGGTGCCAGGAAGGAGATGTAACCCATGTTCTCCCCCCCCCAGACACAGATAGCATATCTAGGGTGTAGTGAGGGCTGGCTACATGTACATGGTGCTACATACCTGCGTGGAACAGGAGGACCTGAGTCTCCCCCGGTGGTATTGGGGACAACAGGACAGGCTTCTGGGGTAATGGCCTTCAGTCTTTAGTGGTGCAGCGCCTCCATTCTCCATTCTCCATTCTCCAGGGATATGGGGTAGGACCCTTACAGAGAAAGAACCCTGGTCCCAGGGTGAATGCTCCAGAACTCACACACAGTCTTATGTAAAACAGCAGCAATGTCTTTATTCTTCGGTAACACAGTGAGGTAGTGCACAGCAGTTCATGCAAAGAGTAGTTCATAGAAAACGTGCTCCCAAGGTACAGGCGTCTCTCTCCTCTCCTTCCCTCCAGATGTATGCTTCCCAGCAGGATGGGCTGAATGGGGCCTCAATACCCCTGCCTCCACCTCACAGGGTAGGCCCTAGGAGTGAGGCTAGATATCCTTCCCCTCACCCCCTAAATAGGGTGAGGGGCAGTGGTCCACCTCTATAGTCCTGTCCACTCTACTCAGAGGGGCTCTGAGTTCTCTCCTACAAATATCACTCTCATGTGGAACAAGGCCTCTCAGGTCAGGCATGCGCTCTGCTGGGTCTTACTACACTTCAGACCAGCGCTCTCCTCCGCTCCAGGACATCATACTCCCTCCAGGCTCTCCACAGACTGCCAGTCCTGACACTCTGCTCTCCAGACTCTGCTCCAGCTCAAACTGACATCCTCACAGAACTGAGCCTTCTGAACTGCCACATCTTTCTCTCAGCTCTCACTCAACTCGCAGCACGTACTGACAGAACCAACTGACTCAGACACACACAGGACAGCCCACTAAATAGAGTCAGTCCTGCCCCTCATGATGTCAGCAGTACCTCCCCTCTGTCTAGGCCTGCACAGAGTCAGGGGCACCACCTCCATCACTCCAGGCAGGGCTTGAAGGGGGGAAAACCCATGGTTACTACTGGCGCCTGCCCTTACCAGGGCTTACTCCAGTAGGAGAAGGAGAAGTAGCCCGTTCTTACTTACAGGGGCTACAAAGGTCTGCGCAGAGACAGGTAAGGAGGGAACACATCGCAAAGGACGTGTTCCCAGATTCCTTACACTCTAACACCCTCCAAGAACTGGCCCCTAAATCCGAATGTTATCATTGTTTGGTCTATAAAAAGCCCACTTTAGGCGACTTCCGGTGACGTCACCGTGAATGGCAGGGTAGGCGGCGAGCTCCCAACACCCTCCCTACAAAGATTACCAGAAAAGCACTTCAAACAGCACAAACACCCCCCAAAAGTGGCCAGCACCCTCCCTAAGACACCAGGGATGGCGGGGAAACAACAAAAAAAGGCACCGAACCCCGTCTCGAAGTTCTTTCAGCCAACTCAGCGCCCGATGGAGCCGTCTTCAGAATCACAAGATGGCGCCGAGGAGCACGAGCAGGCCGCGGAGGCCGCACTGCTCGGACAAGCTTTTCCGGCCCATCAGATGCTTAATAAAGAGTTTTTCGAGTCGTTACTCCTCAAGATGAGAAGGGGATTTTTAGAAGATCTTGAGAAGGTCCTGCGGGACATTCGATCGGACCTAAGCACCCTAACCACGATAACAGAGGCAGTGGAAGCACAAATTACCACCTTCGCAGTAACCCACTCCAATATGGAAGATGACATCAACAGAATGGGGCATGAGATCGCTGCCCTCAAGAACACCACCGAAGACCATGAAAACAGGAACCGTAGGCAGAACCTACAATTCAGAGGGATCCCTGAATCAGTCCCGCCTGAAGCCCTCCAGCCCTACCTCAAAAAACTTTTTCTAAATCTTGTCCCCGACCTAACCGACCACGAGCTCCAGCTTGACAGGCATATGTAGAAGCACATGCACACCGCTGGTAGGTGCTGGAGGGGGGTACTTATCTGCCGGTGCGCTGTATCCAGGGAGGTCCAGACATCCCAGAGGTACTTAAGCAAAGGAATGGAAGCAGGCACACGGTCTTTCTAAAGGTGCAGTTTATTGTGCCACCAAAGGTCCAACGTTTCGGCAAATAGATTGCCTTTATCAAGGAGAGGGCTACAGAACATGTTAAACATACCACAATATATACACAAATGGGTACTCACCCCCCCACGATCACTGCTGCCTTGCTCCTGGATGTCAACGCCCCCCATCGTGACGTCAGGGCGCCAGCGCGACGCAGCGTGATGACGTCATGCACCACCAGGGGAGGAGGAGACAGCCTCCCCAATGCCTGTAACAGGCTAAGATGGCTGTCCTGCAGGAAGCTGGAAACTCAGGGAGCCGCCCCCTCACTGGCAGCAGAGGCTCCCCTGGTGACGTCATCACGCCCTCACGGGGGAGGAGGGGGGGGGGCGGGCCTCAGGCATCAGACCTGCCCTGGAGTGAAAAAAAGACAGCCTGATGCCCAAGGAGGACTGAATGATCGTGCTGGGGTGAGAGCCCTTACATAAACAATCAAGTGTAATGTGACTACAGTTGTGACTACAGTTGTGACTGAAATTCAAGAAAGTGGTGCAGGATTATAAGGACGTAAGGGTCTCCCGTCATGGGAAACATACGGGGCCCAGACCCCCCAACTCTGGGAAACCCCCCCCCCCAAATAATGTCGTCAATTAAAATTACCTCCCTCAATGTTAAGGGCCTCAACTCACTTAGGAAACGTAAACTAGCACTACAGGAATTAAAAAAAAACAAGAGCGACATTATTTGCATTCAAGAAACCCATTTTAACTCTAACGATCCCCCCAATACGTTCAAACAGGCCTTCTCTCAGGCCTTCTATGCTTCCTCCCCCGTTAAGAAAAGGGGAATCGCCATACTGATAAAAAACAATGTTCCCTTTGCCCCTACTAACATAGTCCGAGACCCAGAGGGACGATACTTAGTCTTACAGGGATCCCTATCCGGAAACCCCATTTCCATTGTTAACGTTTACGCCCCCAACGAAAATCAAGTACAATTCTTACAGGATTTCTTAGAATCCCTAGACCAATCAATACTCGCCTCACTACTACTGGTCGGAGACCTCAATATGGTTTTGTCACCAGAGCAGGACAAGTCTAGCATACCCTCCTCTCAACACACTGCTCAGACCCAGCAAAAAGTGAAAAAGTTTAGAGAGATTTTACAGAATTTCTCCCTCACGGACATTTGGAGGGCCCAGCACGTAGGCCAGAGGGACTACACGTTCTTCTCGGCCCCACACCAATCCTACTCGCGGATCGACTATTTGCATGGCACCACGAATGTCTCCAGGCAGCCTCCCACTCCAACATAGGCCAGATCACATGGTCTGACCATGCCCCAGTCGAATTGACCCTCTCTCTGCCTTTTGTTAAGAGCTCCTCGTATAAATGGAAACTTAATGACTCCCTCCTTAATGACCCAAAGATTGTAGAATCAATCCAGCACAAATTAGCCTCATTCTTTGAAACAAATAAAGGGTCAGTCCCCGCAGCGTCTACACTGTGGGAAGCCCACAAAGCAATAATTAGAGGAGAACTAATCTCTCTAGCATCCTATAAGAAAAAAACTAAGCTTAAAGTACAAAAAGCACTATCTGACAAGATACTAGCCCTCGAACAACAACACAAAAAGACCCCCTCCAAAAGACTACTCAGAACACTTGACAAAACAAGATCTGAGCTAAAACAATCCCAATTAGAAGAGGTAGAGAGAGCGTTCAAATGGACCAACCAGAGGTTTTACGATAGGGGCAATAAGGCAGACAAGCTCCTAGCGTCAAAACTAAGAGGTATTAGGACAAAGGCCCAAATCACAAAGATCCGCACCAAAGGCGGCCACACTACCTATGTGGAAAAAGAAATCGCCCAAGAATTTGCAAACTATTATACAGATCTCTATAATCTCCACCCTCCTAACCAAGAACCAGACACCGTAGAAACTGCCTCACAATTTCTGGCGCGATGCAATCTACCCTCTCTCACTGACGAGGAACTCACAGCCCTGAACCACAAAATCACACAGGAGGAACTGTCCCAAGCCATAGGCACCCTTAAGATAGCCAAAACGCCTGGCCCTGACGGTTTTGCGAACGCCTATTATAAAAAATTCATATCGTCCCTCTCCCCCTACCTAATTGATATGTTCAACTCCTTCCTAGAAGGAGAACCGATCCCGGGCACAATTTCAGCTGCCAACTTAGCCATTATTCATAAGGAAGGAAGGGACCCGCTTCAATGCGGTAACTACAGACCGATCTCCCTGCTTAACACAGACCTGAAACTCTTCAGCAAGATCCTCGCAAACAGGCTAAACCCTATTCTCCCCAGACTAATTCATATAGACCAAGTGGGTTTCGTGTCAGGAAGACAGGCCTTTGACAACACCCGTAAAATCATCGATATCATCGACCACGTGCATCTCAACAAACTCCAGGCCATGATCCTTAGCCTAGATGCCGAGAAGGCCTTTGATCGGATCAAATGGACCTTCCTTGACCAAACCATGATTAAATTCGGCTTCTCGGGCCCTTTTCTCAAAGGTGTCCGAGCCCTATATCGGAACCCTACCTCATACTTAAAACTCCCGGGAGGACAATCCAACCCTATCCATATAAGAAATGGAACCAGGCAGGGCTGCCCCCTCTCCCCCCTGCTTTTCGCAATCTCGATTGAACCACTAGCATCTCAAATCAGAGCCGACCGAAATATCACAGGCATAACAATCGCCGATAAAAACTATAAAATATCCCTTTTCGCGGATGACGTCATTCTGACCCTAGCTGACCCACATATCTCCCTTCCTAATCTACAGAAACTATTGGACCAATTCAGTCAGGTCTCTGACTATAAGATAAACATGGACAAGTCCGAAGCGTTGAACATATCCCTCCCTGACCCCATTTGGAAACTTCTGCAATTAAACTACAAGTATAAGTGGAACTCCTCCCACATAAAATATTTGGGAATAAAAATTACTAGCTCATACAACTTGTTGTACAAAACTAACTACCCCCCTCTATTTAGCCAAATCAAGAGAGACCTAGACGCTTGGAATATATACCAGATTTCCTGGTTTGGTAGAATTGTCTCCGCTAAAATGAATATCCTCCCCCGTCTATTGTATTACTTCCAAACACTCCCAGTTCCAGTCCCCCTAGTCGAGTTAAGAAATATACAATCACATATCCTACGTTTCATCTGGAAACAACGCAAACCTAGAGTCCCGAGGTCAGTACTCTTGGCCGCAAAGACGAGAGGTGGACTGGGGGTGCCTGACGTGGTTAAATACTACCATGCAGCCCAGCTAAGGCAGGCGGTGGTTTGGAACAACCCCCCGAGCTCTGCCTGCTGGCTAGAAATAGAGTCCCGCCACGCATCCCCCGTCCCCCTCCCAGTACTATTGTGGTCCCAAGAGTACAAGGAAAAACCTCCTCAGAAACTTGAGCTCGGAGCAATGAGATGCACGTGGTCCACATGGTTCAAGAATAGAGGGAAATATGGCCTAACTTCATCCCCCCCTCAACTCACCCCCATACTCCCCCTCTTCTCCCACTAAAAAAACAGGAAAAGGACTTATTGAGACTCCCGATATACCTTACAGTCATACGCTGACGACCTCACTGCTCAGTGTACTGAATTGATTGTAACCACTGTTTGTAACCTTTATACATGTCTCTAATAAAGGAAAAAAGATTGTTAAAAAAAAACAAAAAACAAAAACCCACTTTGTTCTGTCGAATGCTTTTCTCGCGTCTAAGCTTAGTAAGATAGCATTCGTACCTGGCAGGTGCACGTGGTCGATAATGTTTATAATCTTTCGGGTGTTGTCTAAGGCCTGTCTACCCGAGATAAACCCCACTTGATATTCTGTATGTGAATCAAACTCGGTAAAATTGGGTTCAGCCGATTTGCCAAAATGTTACTATACATTTTTAAATCTGAGTTGAGGAGGGATATAGGCCGGTAGTTTCCGCATTGGAGTGGATCCCTTCCTTCTTTATGTATAATAGCTAAATTGGCCATTGACATTGAGGTTGGTATATCCGCTCCCTCCAGAAATTAGTTAAAAACTTTGAGCATAAACGGTAACATCACCGTCTTAAATTTCTTATAGTACTGGTTGGAGAAACCATCCGGATCTGGCGTTTTATTTATTTTCAATTGTTTGATGGCATCTGAAAGTTCTTCCTGAGATATTTTCATGTTTAGTCTTTGAGAATCTTCTTTCGTAGTGTGGGAAGATTACATTTTTCTAGATACTCAGATATTGCTACCGAACCAGATGATGAGTTCTGAGGGGAGTTTAAGTTATATAATTTAGTATAAAAATCAAAAAACTCTTGAGAAATTTCTTTTTCGTCAAATGTTTAAATTCCTAATTTGGTTCGTATCATGGGGATTTGGGATTTAACCCTTAGACCTCTTAGTTTGTTCGCCAATAACTGGTCTGCCTTGTTGCCCTTATCGTAATAACGTTGGTTTGTCCACCGTAGCGCGCGCTCTACTTCATCTAGTTGGATCTGCTTAAATTCAGCCCTAGTTTTATCTAAGAGTTTAAATCGTTTTTTTGAGGGCTTGTTTTTATGTTCTTGTTCCAACAAGCTAAGTTTTTCATAGAGTTCCTTATATAATTTTTGTTTAACTTTTTTCTTATAAGACGCTATGGATATAAGGTCTCCTCTAATTGACGCCTTATGGGCTTCCCATAGTATAGTCGGGGACTCTACTAAACCTTTATTTATTGAAAAATATTCTATACATTTTTGCTTAATTGTGCTCTCTACATCTGGCGAATTCAGTAAAGAGTAATTTAGTTTCCAATAATAGCGATTATTTTTGCCAAAGGGGAGAGTGAGCACTAATTCGACAGGGGCGTGGTCTGACCAGGATATTGAGCCTATATTTGACTGGGAGGCTGTCGGGAGAATATCTTTGGTACCCAGAAAATAATCAATCCTTGAGTTGGTTTGATGTGGAGCTGAGAAGAACGTATAATCACGCTGACCTTGATGCTGTACTCTCCAGATATCCGTAAGAGAGAAATCTTTTAATATCTCCTTAAATTTTTTGGCATTTTTCTGGACCGGTCTTGGATGAGAGATGCCCGGGACACTTGACCTGTCTTGGTCAGGGACACTTACTATGTTCATGTCCCCTGCCATAATTATTGAAGAGGGAGGCTGTCATTCTCCAATTTCTAGAACTTCCCTCAGAAAATTTGCTTGGCCTTTGTTTGGGTCATAAACATTCACCAGGGATACTGGGACTCCCGACAGGGACCCTTGTAGAATTAAAAATCTACCTCCTGGATCCACTAATGTCTTGTTGAGAGCAAACGGAATATTGTTTTTGATTAGTATGGCTACTCTTTTTTTGGCTGAGAAAGATGCATTGTATGCCTGGGGATAAGTCTTCCCAAAAGTATTTGGGGGGGAAGTAGTGTTAAAATGGGTTTCTTTTAAAAACAATATGTCCCATTGGCCTTTTTAAGTTCCTGAAGGGCCAGTCTTCCCTTAACCACAGAGCTTAGACCTTTAACATTCATTGATATCAATTTTATTAAAGTTATATTACATGTTTGCATATTAAAGAAAGGTGTGAGGGTACCAACCACTTTCCCAAGTTGTGTTTTATTTTTTATTTTTTAACCCTATACACTCTTACAAGAAGAACAGGAATGTAAAACGTGATTGTCCACTTCTGGCTGGCCCCGACAGGTGGGGGACAGGACAGGGCAGGAGGGAGAATCGGGGAAGGGAGACGAGAGAAAGAAAAGGGGAGAAAGTGAGGAGAGAAAAAGAGTGGGCAATATATACGCCCTAAAGTGGAATCCTTCATTGCCCTAAGGATGAGGAGTGCAGGCCTAATGCCTTGGGAGACATCCCAGAGCACCACGCGTGGGAGCCTTATTAAGGGAGAGCACAGAGCTCTCCGGGTTTTAAATTTAACCAAACAAATTTCCCAGATTTTGGAACATTTAGCAAGTTTACAGAGAAACACACAACCATACCAAGAAAACATTTCTCACCTATAGAATCTTTACATGAACTTTAGCGCTCATTTGAGCTTTCAAACTAAATGAAAGGAGAGGGAGGCTAGGGCAAGACCAGGAGGGGGGTACATGTTTCGGCTTCTCCTTACCAAAGTAGTATAGCCCTATAAACCCATTCTGACATGTTCACATAACTTTTTCTTTAGTATATCGGCATCCTAGGTTCATTCCTTAAGACAAGACATGCCACTGGCTCTTAGTAACAAAGAATTTCAAACATTTGGAACAGTAAACAATATTTAAATAAACATATATCTATATCAGGAAAATATTTCTTGAATATTAGAACTTAACAAAAATTGTATCTCGCATTTGAACTTTGGAGCTGGAGATGATATTTATTCTGGAAGGGGGAGAGGGTCTGGGAGGGGGGAAGAGGCGATGAGCCAGAGAGGGGGCAGGAAAGGGGGAGGGGGCGCAAAGGGTGGAGGAGGAGGGAGAGGAAAAAGAGGGAGGGGAAGACAGTGGGGAGGACCGGGAAAGGGGGGCGATGGGGAAGTGGCCAGGTAGGGACGGGGTCAGGATGAAAAGGTGGGAGGGAGGGAGGGAGGAGGAAGGGGGGGCCGGGCAAGGGAAAAGGAGAGGAGACACAGGCACAACAATAGATAAACTACACCATGTCAGTCTTTATCCTTTTTGTATGATACGGAAGGAGGGATTACCCCACAGACACAATATCGTGTTGGAAGTTACCACTGAAGGTTGCTCGTTTCAGAGAGAGATAGAGTCTCTGTACTGCTTGATTTCTGGGGATAAAGTGTGAGTGCTACTATCTTACAGCCCTATATACTCCTGATATATACACACATGGTTGCACTATGTTATATCCTTTTATTTTTTCATGATTACGCTGTGAACATCCTGCGCTCCCCTTGCTGTGGAAGAATACAACAATAGGAGCAACATCTTTTCATAGGTCTTATCGTGGCATCCACTTCAGTATCTTTCTGTGTTGCCGAATACTTCTTTAAGACCCTCTATATATAAACATAGCACACAATTTTACATCAATATTTACATACATTATATAGTACTTTCTAACTGTTTCTAGACCCCCAGCTCACAACCTATATATATGTAACGGGTATTCCCTACTGGTCTGACCCCCCCAATCTCATATTGGCCCCTGTAGTCTAACCAGTCCCCATTACGTGGTCATGTCTGGTGGTGCTAGAGAATTTGGAATTACCCAGTATACCGAGGCTGCTAACAGGTAGTGCACACACTTTTTGGCAACTTGATTGAAGAGAGACCCAGCAATGATAAATGAAACAATAAGCCTCCGGTATTGAGAACAGGGAGTTGGGTAATAGTAAGCCGGATAGAGGTACAGGGGGGCACCTCCCTAAGGGGCGCCCCCAAGTAAATCACAGCCCGGCACTAACCACCTCAATAATCTCCCTGAAATACCGCGTGGAGGTTAGGAGTACTCACGAAAAAGCCGTCCCTGTTGGTGCAGGGAATTCTGCAGCGGCTTCCTCCTCTGGTGTAGCTGGACGAAACATGTTAGAGTGGTTGCCTGATGTTTGCTGCTAGCGATCAATAAAGTTTTTTTAGACATCCATGCGTTGGCTGCTGAAGTTGCTGTGAACCACGGACCATCCTACCCCCTTCTTCCTATGTCTGGTGGTGCACCTGTAGACAACAGGATTCCTGAGTCTCCCACATGATGGTATTCGGGGATGTCAACCCAGACAGGCAGCTGAGGTAGTGTGTGCGAGTCCTACCTATATCCAGTGCAGCGCCTCCACCTCATCAGGATCCCTGCGTCTGCATGGGGATGATTCTGATGAGGAACTCCTCTGTGGTGCCTTCCTCTGTGGAGTAACTTCACACTCAACTGGTTCTGCTTTGACCGAGAGCGAGGCTTCAGCAATCAGTTTAGCTGTGTCCGCTCTCGCCTCCATGGTCTGCCCTGGTACGAAGGGCTGCACGGCCCCTAGGTAGTGGACGCCACATTGGGGGCACCTAGCCATTGTACTGGCTTCTCCACCGGGCAACCTGCACTGCATGCACAGGCACCGCAATGTCTCTTTGTCCCCAGGCTTGACTACCAGGAAGCCTCCTGGCAATGAATAGGGATATACCCCAATGTCCATCTCACTCTTTGTAGTGCTGGTTACGGGAGACACTTTGCACAGTGGTCTCTCCTGTTCACCAGCTCCTCGCAACTGTGGGACAGGAAGCTCACATCCAGCTCCTCCCTCAGACAACTCGGGTTTCGCTTGGCAGAGGTAGAGACCCCTCCCCCTGGTGAATGTTTGGGGAGGGTCCCACAGATTCACGTTAGGGCCCATAATTGGTTCTGAGCCTGTCACAGTCCATAAGGGCACGGCCACAGCTTTCGCGCCATACCTCCCAGCAGGGTGGGGTTTTCCTTTTGGCGCCAATCCCGGCCAACTCTCTGCAAGTGAAGTTCTTGCAACATTTTCTGCAACTGGCCCACGCAGTATCCCAGGGAAGCGGGAAGCGCCATTTTGGATCGCTCTGCAATCCATATTAGCAGCAGTTGTAACTTCATGTCTCCGGATATACCGCATCAACTCCACATACTTGGGTGGGGTGGTAGGAACGGGGGCACCTCGCATCAATATGGCGGTTGTATCCAGTGGCAGGGAACCTTTCAGTATTTGCTTGTACCGATGTCGATCCACTTCCGCCGCTGCCACAATCTTTTTGACCAGGAGTTGCCCTACCAACAGTTGAACCCGGACGGCAAACTTGGACAAATCCTCCCCTTCTTTTTGCCGAAGGGCTTGGAATTTGGCCATCAACTCATCCTCGTCGTCTTTACACGCAAAGGACTGAGTGAGCATTTCTACTAACTTCAATGCCGACGCCTTTTGGTTACTGTGTTCATTCTGATTGTACATGGAGCTCCTCTCTGCAGGGCAGCTGCCACACCGATACAATAAACATGCCTTGTGCACCACCTTGTGTACCTAATGTTGATCTGACTCGTGTTTGCACTACCTCAGGCTAGGCTCACTCTTTCTGTGTCTGCTGTATCTCCATCCTCCCAGTCTGTGCTCCCTCCGGTAGGTGGTCTGGAATAGACTAGAGTACTCTGGCGCTTCCATGCAGTACTTTGGGGGCCCTCCCTACTTTTGGCTAGTCTAGCACAGACCCTCTCCAGGATTCCTGCCCTAAGTTACCAGTTTATCCCTTTAGGCATCATACACCAGCACTGCCTCAAGGTTACTTGGACACAGCTATAGCCCGGCTCCAAACCCAACTCTAACTCCTTGCAGGATCCCAGGGCGTGCTTGCGGGCCGTGCCCCCAGCAGCTCCCCTGACTACCCCTGGCTCCCTTCCACGCAGCACAAAGTGGCAGCAGACACTCTCCCTGTTTCCCAGTGTGCCTAGCAAAAGCCTGTCCTGTTGACAGATATCTCAGCAGCGCCTCCAAATGTAACGGGTATTCCCTACTAGTCTGACCCCCCCAATCTCATATTGGCCCCTGTGGTCTAACCAGCCCCCATTACGTGGTCGTGTCTGGTGGTGCACCTGTAGGCAACAGGACTCCTGAGTCTCCCGCATGATGGTATTCAGGAATGTCAACCCAGACAGGCAGCTGAGGTAGTGTGTGCGAGTCCTACCTATATCCAGTGCAGCGCCTCCACCTCATCAGGATCCCTGCGTCCGCATGGGGATGATTCTGATGAGGAACTCCTCTGTGGTGCCTTCCTCTGTGGAGTAACTTCACACTCACACATGGGGGTTGTTGTGAAACAGGGCAACTTTATTTGCATGATGTAAGGCAAGCTGCCCCTCACAGCTAGCAGCTCAGCCGCTCATCTCTCTGCTGCACTCCATTAGGAAGGTTCCTTCTCCTCTAATAAAGTTGATCTCCACCTCTCCCCTCAAAGAGATTCTCCAGCTTCTCTGTCTGCTCTGAGCTGCACAGACTCACAGCTCTTGCATCAGACACTGCAACACTGTTGCAGACCTCCACGTGCCTCTCACTGAACTGAGTCAGAACACCCCCAGGAATGAACTCCTAACTTTAGGCAGTGCTGTGTCTTATATCACCTCTAGAAAACAGACACGCTCTGTGTCACTAAGGGTGGACATAAAGCATGTTGTCACTTCCTTTGGGACATATGACACCTCACCAGGGTTTGAGGGCAAACCTCCATGATTGTTGCTGGCAATCCTGCATACTTACCAGGGTTACTGCCAGCATGAGAAAGAGATATGCACACCAATTTTACACATGGCTACATATATATATATATATATATATATATATATATATATATATATAT
>WSYH01009281.1:9266-26465 GCA_036426205.1 Ascaphus truei | reverse complement strand
CTGCCAGACACCACAGAGCATCCCCCCTCCCTGCTCGACACCCGCAGAGCATCGCATCCTCCATGCCAGACACCCGCAGAGCATTGCATCCTCCCTGCCAGGAACCCGAAGCACATCACATCCTCCATGCCAGACACCTGCAGAGCATCGCATCCTCCCTGCCAGACATCTGCAGAGCATCGCATCCTCCCTGCCAGGAACCCGAAGCACATCGCATCCTCCCTGCCAGACACCCGCAGAGCATCACCCCTCCCTGCCATAAACCCGCAGAGCATCGCATCCTCCCTGCCAGAAACCCACAGAGCATTGCACCCTGCCTGCCATACACCCGCAGAGCATTGCACCCTCCCTGCCAGACACCCGCAGAGCATCGCATTCTCCCTACCAGAAACTCACAGAGCATTGCACCCTCCCTGCCAGACACCCGCATGGCATCCCCCCCCTCTGCCAAACACCCGCAGAGCATCGCATCCTCCCTGCCAAACACCCGCCGAGCATTGCATTCTCCCTGCCAGACAGAGGCAGATCATAGCTCCCTGTCATCTGCAGAGCATCGCACCCTCCCTGCCAGACACCCGCAGAGCATTACACCCTACCTTCCACAACTCGCTGAGCACTGCACCCTCCCGGCCACAACATTGCTGAGCATCACACCCCCTGTGCCAGAAACACGCAGAGCATCGCACCCCCTGTGCCAGAAACCCACGGAGCATTGCGCGCCCCATAACTTGCCCTCCAGAGCATCTGTATCCATACTCATTATAACTCCCTGATTGACAGGTACTTGCAGAGCATCGCTCCCTGCCAGTCAGACACCTGCAGATCATCGCATCCTCCGTGCCAGACACCCGCAGAGCATCTCTCCTACCCAGCCAGACACCCGCAGAGCATCGCTCCCTCCTTGCCAGACACCCGCAGAGCATCGCTCCCTGCCTGCCAGACACCCGCAGAGCATCGCTCCCTCCCTGCCAGACACCCGCAGAGCATCGCTCCCTCCCTGCCAGACACCAGCAGAGCATCCCCCCTCCCTGCCAGACACCGGCAGAGCATCGCATCCTCCCTGCCAGACAGAGGCAGAGCATAGCTCCCTGCCATCTGCCGAGCATCGCACCCTCCCTGCCAGACACCCACAGAGCATTACACCCTCCCTTCCACAACTCGCTGAGCACTGCACCCTACCTGCCACAACAATGCAGAGCATCACACCCCCCCGTGCCAGAAACACGCAGAGCACCGCACCCCCTGTGCCAGAAACCCACGGAGAATTGCGCGCCCCATAACTTGCCCTCCAGAGCATCTGTTTCCGTACTCATTATAACTCCCTGATTGACAGGTACTTGCAGAGCATCGCTCCCTATATTAGTAAGACTGGACAGCTGTAATGAGTCTGCGGTTCCTCCTTTTGCCACATTAGGGCGGCCCCCATAGGCCCCTCTTTATCTCTCACTACATCATGCTGCAGTACTGTACAATAAGGCACTATTGCGTTTGCCTGGAGAGACTGAGTGGAGCGCACCAATAAACGTAGTTACTGAGCTTCACTGGAGTAACGGCCAATCGCTGGCAGTGACGGGGTTAACTGCCAGGATAGTCCAATCTATACTGAGGCGTATGACTACACACAGTGGTACTGGGCTGCACAGCGCGTGTGTGGGTATATATATATATATATACAAATATTTGCTATATGCAATACGGTGGAGGTTTCCTGTTGCCTTTTTCCCCCACCATAACTTAAAATGTATATGCTAAACCTGCCCAGCCGTGAATATTGCAAAGCCAGTATCAACCAGCCTCGCACTGATGATAGCCATTAAGGTTGAAACATGTCTGTGAGTGGTTTCTCTGGCTTTGCATCTGATTCCCATGCTGTGCTTTAAAGCTGTCCATCACTGGAGATGGTCCCTGGACCGTCACTACAGGCCAAGGGCACCTGCAGCCGTCCTAACTCTTCCCCACCCCCCTAGCGGAGGCAGAGGTATAGTCACACTCACTCCGCCCCGCAGGGAAGAGCACATGGGTGGGTCCCAATCTCAGGCTCCCAAACGTGTGACCTGCCTTCCTCAGAGGGAAGGAACAACTTCTAACTTTAGGGCGGTCCTGCCCTTAAGTACAGCGAAAAGGTGGGCACCTCGTTGTCCTAGATACAACAGAATGTACCACCCCCTTCTGTCATTCAAGAGCAGTACCAAGGGTGAAAGGGAAAACCCCATACCAACTACTGGCAAGCCTGTTAATACCAGGGCTTATGGCCATGCCCATTGGGTAGAATAGTAGTCAGGGGGTACCCGCTACACTCTCCCTCTGGTGGATTCCCAACGACCCCGCTTGGGTCCTACATTTCCGGGTACCATCTCTGATGAAACCTGAACAAACAAAATAACATTTCTCATGAATATCACATTAAGATGCATGAAATACATTTTCTGTGAATAAAATACATTACATTTTATTTGCAGGACAATTTAAAATGACTGCCCTGTGGAACGTAGGTTCCTCCTAACCTGGAGAGAACCTTGTTATATTAGTGCTCCGGCTTTAATAGCTAACTGATGCTCTGTACTTCCGGACAATGTCACTGAAAATACCCTGTTAATGTGGTCTGTGTACGGCATGATCTACTGGATTTAAAGCAACCACCGAACGATATTCCTGGTAACCTAAGGGGCACCCACAGCCCGGCAGAATGGCAGGCAGGGAATCTAAGTACGCAGACATATCTCTCCGGGATAATCCCTGCGCGCTTTTGTCTGAATTAGGCATATCCCAATCTGATTGATACTCCACCATAATCTCACTAACCCACGGTGGTGCGGATTCAACTCTAGGGACATGCTTCACAACAAGGGTATCCTCCATAATGAAACTATCAGAAAAATCCCGTAACTCTCTCTCTTTGGGGTAAGGCTCACTCCCTTCACTCTCGTCTGAACTGAGTGTAATATCCTCATCTTCAGTACAATACTCAAACTCTAAATCCCCTTCAACTGGCTCCTGATAGTAGAATTCAGATTTCAACCTGTTTCTTTCCCACCTCGCCATACGCTTGAAATTCACAGGCACATCTGGTTCAGGGAAACCAGTCTCTATACGAACATGAGAAACATTGTCTTTAATCTGCTGCGCTTCCCAAGGAGGTGCTCCCTCCATACCGGCAATATAAGACTCTATTGGCGGCGAAAAGGATTGTTCCATAGCATAGTTCTGATGCTCAGCCAAAGTCTCACGTATGAGCGGTAGCACTGTAACTGGGCCGGAAGCTTTTGGACTTCCAGGAAAAGGCCTACGAGCCCCTCTCGGAGGTCACACACTTGAAGCAAATGTAACAGAGGTGGTACTCACCGGAGCGGGAATCGGCCACTTCTCGTCCGCCCCGGCGGTCGCCGTTGGAAGAACATCATCCCGGGATCCCGATCAAGATCACTGCCTTCGTCTTTGGCATCAGAGCTGGCACCGGAAGGTACCGTGTCAGCGGGCTTCACCATCGGGTCCTGCTGGAAGTAAGGAGGTGGTTCCTCACCGCTCCGCGGGTAGACTGGAATCCCGATGATCACTTGAGGCGCAGGCCGACTGCTGATTGAGTCGCTGAGTTTGGACACCCACGAAAGGCTCCGCTGGTGCTCAACTCCTCCCAGGTGAGACATCCAGACTAAGCTGCACCATCGTCTGGGACCTCCGACAAAGTCCTCATCTTTAAGGACTAAAGTAGAACCACTCACCGGCGGTGGTGACATCATAGGGGCCGAGCTGCGGCACATGCTGGATGTGGCTTTAGGCCCGTTGGTTCGCTCATGGATCGGCTCAGGCTGTGGAACCGTCTCGGATACTGATCCAGTCTCCGCTGTACGGAAAGAAAGCTCCCCACCGTCTGACCCTGTGTTGGAGTTGGCCCTGTTTCCAGGCAAACGAGACGTAGACGAGGGCAGGCGGGGTGGGAAGTAGCTAGCACCACAGGCAGGACATGTAGCTCCCCATTCCAGGTCTTGACCTGGACAAGCACAATTCGGACATAAGCACATCAAGCGGTTGTCATTCCCAGATATTACTTCTAGGTATCCACCGGGCAAAGAATAATGTCCTGTGGCACAGTCCGCCATTTTGGATCGGACTAAAGTGCGTGGAGGCAGAAGCACAGGTAGAGTAGCTCCGCTGTCGCTGCTGGCTCCGAGGAACTGAGGGTGCGGTCGGACACTTCCGACTCCTCCCTTGTCTTTGATAGTCGATGAGCATTGATGGTCGCCTGGCCCCTCCCTCTGGTGGAGATTAAAGGAGGGGCCCACAGTGACAGGGTGTGACTCTGACTCCTGGATGAGACAGTCACATTGCGGGGTGGAGTCCTGGTTTTCGTGCCTTAGGCGGATACCAAGTCCCCGGGAATAGGGTGCACCCAGTAGAAAATGGTTCAGCACCCACACTGAGCACAACCTCGTGGCCGTCGGCGGGAAGCCGGACGCCATTTTGAAACCGTTCACCTACGGGTTGAACTTGGGCTGTTATGACAGGCTCCTCGATCTGAAGAGCAGGCATGTCGTCTGTAGTCCCACCCATAAGCACAATGTCCTCACTGTCTGCTCCCCCTGGTGGAACCAGAAGTCCTAAGCAGCACATAAAGGGCACAGTTATGGCTTTCGCGCCACTCTATAATAAAGCGGCAACATTGGTTTCTGCATTTTGCAACTGGACCACGCGGTCTGCGCGGTTTTGGCGGAAACTCATTTCCTGTGGCTCCTCACAGTACATATATTAGCAGTCTACCAAGAGTAGGTTGTACCCCAGGCTAGCAAAGCTCGATACGCTGCACACGATTACAGTCCATCACAAGCACTCTGTGGTTCTATAGTCTGGCTACTGGCTAGTAGTACTCTGGGCTTTTCCCTATGCAGTACCCTTACGCCGCCCCCTCTAGGCTGCCAGTATCGCAGACCCTTCCTTCGGTGGCTCCTCGGGCTTCCAGGTACACCCCCCTTCTAGGTATCTCGACTACCCGCCTTAGGGCCGACTTAGAACAGCAATAGCCTTTGTGTCTCCAGACCATTCACCCGATAGGGCCGTCTAGGTCATAGTTCCTTGCGATAAATACATCTCCCTGACAACACCTAGCTTCCCTCCTTCATTAGCACTTGTTCTGGAAGCGTACCTCGTTACTTCTAGCTGTTTCACTGTAAGCCTATCCTGTTATCACATCTCAGCAGCGCCTCCAAATGTAACAGTGTTCCATACCCCCCCCCCCCCTCGCAGATAGGGGCACCATTACAGGGTGTGTGTGGTGCACACCTGCTGGTAACAAGAGGGCTGAGTCGTCCGCTGTGACTTTGGGACACAGGAACAGGCTTCTGGGGTCCATACCCCACATAATACTTAGCAGTGCAGCGCCTCCATCTGCCGTAGGCTCCAGGGATATGGAGGTGATCTCCCATGGTAGAACTTGTACTCTCCCACCAGTTAGATCACGCACCAGGCCAGACGTATATTGCAAACAGGAACGTTTAATTACTACACACTTTGCAGCAACCAACAACTACGCAGCAGTCTTCTGCCGGATACAGTCTCCTTAGATCAGCTCTTACTGGAGATGGTCCCTGGACCGTCACTACAGGCCAAGGGCACCCGCAGCCGTCCTAACTCTTCCCCACCTCCCTAGCGGAGGCAGAGGTATAGTCACACTCACTCATCCCCGGAGGGAAGAGCACATGGGTAGGCCCCAATCTCAACCTCCCAGTCGTGTGACCTGCCTTCCTCAGCGGGAAGGAACAACCTCCAAATTTAGGGCGGTCCTGCCCTAAGTACAGCCAGAAGGCGGGCACCCCGTTGTCCCAGCGACAACAGGACCCTCTGCTGTCACTAAAATGCTGTACCCAAGGTGAAGGGGAAAACCCATGACCACTAAGGGCAAGCATGTAATACCAGGTTTACTGCCAGCCCATGGTGGTAAATAGTAGCCAGGGGGACCCTGCTAATATGTATAGGTTATGGTACTAATATACATGATGTTCAGTTGTTGATAAGATTACACAATACTCAGCATATCTTCATGTATTTCACCTGGAGGGATAAAGAGGCTCGCTGTTGTTGAGTGTGGTGTATCTGAGTGCTGTATTTGTGTGTTAGGGTGTGTCCATAGTGTTTGGTGTGTGTGTTGTGAGGGTGGCAATCAGGTGTGTGTTCAGTCAATGGTGTGTGATATTGTGTGTGTCCTCAGTCTATGTGTGTGTGTCGACGGGCGTTGGGTGTTGCCGGGATAAGTTGCATGCGTGTTGGTGTGTGTGTCAGTCAGTCAGTGTGTGTGTGTGAGGGTGGGGTGCCAGTCAAACGTCCGTCAGGGTTGTGTGTGTGTTGGGAGGTGTGTGTGTGTGTGTTGGGAGGTGTGTGTGTTGTGTTCATGCAGTGTGTGTGTGGTGTGGCAGTTAGTCAGTGTGTTGTGTGTGTGTGTTGTGTGTGGTGTGGTCATGGTGTGTGTCATGTCAGCCAGGCTTGTGTGGTGTTTGGCAGCAGTATGTGTGGGTGTGTTGTGTTGTGTCATGTGGTGTGTGTGCCATGAGTGTGTGTTGGTTGTTCATCTGTGTTGTGTGCTCAGTCAGTGTGGTGTCAGTATCTGTTGTGTGTGTGTGTGTGTGTGTGTGAGTCAGTGTGTGTGAGTGTCAATCAGTGTGTGTCTGTCAGCAGGTGTGTGTGTGGGTGTCAGTCCGTGTGTGTGTATGTATGTATGTGTCAGTCAGTGTGTGTGTGGTGTGTGTGTGTGTGTCAGTCAGTGTGTGTGTGTGCCAGTCAGTGTTGTTGTGGTGTGTGTGAGGGTGTGCCAGTCAGTGTGTGTGTAGTATGTATGTGTCAGTTCAGTGTGTGTGTGTGTGGGTGTGTGTGTCAGTCAGTGCTGTGTGTGTGTGTGTGTGTCAGTCAGGTTTGTGTCATCAGTGTGTGTGTGTGTGTGTCAGTGTGTGTGTCAGTCAGTGTGTCAGTCTGAGTTTCTTTGTGTGTGTCAGTCAGTGTGGTGTGTGTGTGCGTGTGTCAGTCAGTGTGTGTGTGTCAGTGGTGTGTGTCAGTCAGTCAAGGTGTCGTCTGGTGTTGTGTCAGTATGTTGTGTGTAGTAGTGTGTGTGTGTGTGTGTGTTAGTTTGGGTCAGCCAGTGATGTGTGGTGGTGTGTGTGTGTTGTGTGTGTGTGTGTGTGTCAGTCAGTGTGTGTGTGTGTGTGTGTGTGTGATTGTGTGGTGTGTGTGTTGTGTGTAAGTGGTGTGTGGTGTGTGGTGTGTGTGTGATGTGTGTGTGTGTGTGTGTGTGTGTTTGTGTGTCAGTGTGTGTGTCAGTGTATGGTGTGTCAGAGAGTGTGTGTGTGTCAGTCAGTCTGTGTGTTGTGTCAGCAGTGTGGGTGTGTGTGTTAGTGTGTGTGATGTCAAGTCAGTGTGTGTGTAGTGGTGTGTGTGTAGTTCAGTGTGTTGTGTAATGCAGGTATGTATGTGTCAGTAGTGTGAGTGTGTGGTGTGCGTGATGTGTGTGTGGTGTGTGTGTGTGTGTTCAGTCAGGTGTTGTCAGTTCGTGTGGTGGTGTGGTGTGTGGTGTGTGTGTGTGTGTGTGGGTCATCGTGTGTGTGTTGGTGTGTCAGTCAGTGTTGGTGTGTGTTGTGTGTCAGTCTGTGGTGTGTGTAGTGTGTGTGGTGTTGTGTCAGGTCGTGTGTGTTGTTTGTGTGTTGGTAGTCCGTGTGTCGTCGAGTGTGTGGGTCGTGGTGTCTTGTGGTGCCGTGGGTGTCCCGTCGTGTGTCCGTCCCGGGTTTCTTTGTGGGTGTGTGGTCCCCGTCCGTGTGTGTTGGTCCGTATGTGTTCCTGTGTGTGTGTCCCCGTCCCCCCCGTGTGTGTCTGTGTGTGTCCGTGGTGTGTGCCGCCCCGGTCTGGTGTTGGGTGTGCCCCCGTGTGTGGTGGTGTTGTGTTGTGTTGGGTGTGGTGTGTGGTCTCCGTGTGTCTGTCTCCCGGTCCGTCCCCGTGGGTGTGTGTGGGCCGTGTGTGGTCGTCCCGGTCGGTGTGTCCGTCGGTGTTTGTGTGGGTGTGGTGGTGTGTGTCGTTCGTCCGGGTGTGTGTGGTGTTGTGTCGTCGTGTGTGTGCACCCCCCCATTGCACACCGTCTCCTTCTCTTCCTACTGACCGCGCAGCGCGCCCCCCCGAGCTCCCTGAGCTCGACAGACACGTCCCGCCTCGTGCCCGTCCTGCTCGAGCACCCCCGTATGATGGGTGTGTGTGTCGTTGTGCGTGGTTGTGTAGTGTGTGTGTCGTGCCCTGAGCGAAAATGTACCAGCCCTGCGCTAGACGCCCAAGTGTCGTCCCATAGCTAAGATGTCACAGCGAATGACAGCCCGCCCCCGGCGAGCTTCGTATCCCCCCAAACCCGATATTGCTCGCTAGATGCACCAAAGACCATCACAAACAACAGGGCCTCCAACAGCTCCAGAACCTGAGACTCAGCTGGAGCATATGAACCCTCCCTAGATTGTCTGTGTCCAGTGGTGTGTGTTGTCGTGTGTGTGTGTGTGTCCAGTGTGTGTTGTGTTGTGTGTGTGTGTGTGCTGGTGTGTGTGTGTGTGCTAGTCGTCCACAGTGCCGCGCTGGTGTACACGAACCAATCTTCCCCACCGTGCTCGCCTGTCCCCCATCTCGATCACCAAGTGTGATGTACAAGTCAGTGTGCTGACCACCCTGCTGCCTGCTGAACTCACACACCAAGTACGCATGAGCGCGTGGGCGTGTGGTGTGCTGTGTCAGTAAGCATGCACTGGTATGTGTGTGGTGTGTGGCAGTCGTGTGTGTAGTCAGGTGTGTGTGTGCTGACAGAGTCCAAGTGTAACTGACTGGTCTAGCTACAAGTCCCGTGTGTGTGTGTGTCGTCAGTAATGTGTGGTATGTGTGTGGTACTCACGTCGTGGTGTGTCGGAAGACAGTGTCGTTGTCGTGGTGAGTAGTCAGGTGTGTGTGGTGAGTGTGTGGTGGTCAGGTCAATGTGCTGTGTACAGCCAGTGTTGTGTGTTGTCTTAGTGTGTGTGTCAGTATAGTTGTGTGTTGTCAGTTTAGTCGTGTGCACCCACACATAGGAAAATGTAGTGTTGTAGTTGCAGTGTGTGTGTGCTAAGTCAGTGTCAGTTAAGTTGTGTGATGTGGTCATGTGGTTTGTCAGTCAGTGTGTGTGGTGATGTGGTTAGTGTGTGTTTGCAGTCAGTGTGTGTGTGTGGGAAGTAAGTGTGTGCGTGTGTGTTTGTGGCGTGTTGTGTGTGTCAGTGTGTTGTTGTTGTGTGTGTCGGTGTTGTTGTACAAGTGGTGTGTATGCGGTGTGAAGTCAGTGGGTGTGTGTTTGTCAGTCATGTGTTGTGTCAGGTGTGGACAGTCAGGTGTGGTGTGTGGTTTGTCAGTGTGTGTGTGGCAAGCCAGTGTGTGTGGTGTGTGTTGTGTACAGTAAGTGTGTAATGGTGTAGTGATGTTCTTGCGCGCAGGGGGCAGAGCCGACGGGGATATGCTGGGTTCGTGGCGCAGGGGGCATGACCTGGAAGGGAGCGTCTCGTTGGACAGTGGGCGGGGCCACGGGATGAGGAGAGTCTTTGAGTTGCAAGGGGCGGGGGCCCGGGAGGAGACCGGTCGAGAACGACGCAGGGGCGGCGTGGGACCCCGGGGGGTCGGAAGAAGGCTACGTGGGGGGGGGAGCCAGGAGGGGGGAGCTACGGTGTGCACAAATGTGATAGAGTTTCTTTTTCTTGTGTGTGTGGTTTGTGTCAGTGTGTGTGTGTCAGTAAGTGTGTGTGTGTGTCGTGTGATGTGTGTGTGTGTGTTTGTAGACAAGTGTGTTGTGTGTTGTGCTGGTGTGTGTTTGGTTCGTGTGTGTGTGTGTAGTTGTGTGTGTACAGTGTGTGTGTAAGTTGAGTGTTTCAGTCGTGCATCTGGGTGTGTGTGTGGGTGTTGTGTCAGTCTGTTGTGGTGGTTTAGGTGTGTGGTGTGTGTGTCAGTCAGGTCCATGTGGTCTGATGTGTTGAAGTTTTGGTTGTGAGTTTGTCAGTCAGGGTGGTGTGTGTGTGTGTCAGTCAGTTGTGTGGTGTGTGGTGTGGTGTGTGTGTGTGTTGTGGTGGTGTTTGTTATCAGCTGTGTGTTCAGTAGTGGTGAGTGTGGAGTGTGTGACGGTGTCGTGTGTCAGTCAGTGTTGGTGTGACGGTCAGTGTGTGACAGTCAGTGTGTGTCAGTGTGTTGGTGTCAGTGTCACGTGTGTGTGTGTCAGTGTGTGGTGTGTGTGTATTTGTCAGTTCAGCGCTTTATGTGTACGGTCATGTTTGTGAGTTTGTCATAGTTGAAATGGTGTGTTGTGTAAGTGTAGTGTAGTCAGTGTGTGTGTTGTGTCAGCCAGTGTGTGGTGTGTGAGTGTTCAGTCAGTCGTGTGTGGTGTCAGTCGTGAGTTGCGGTGTCAGTAGTGTTGCTGTGTCAGCCTGTGTGTGGTCGTGTTGTTGTGCGTGTCAGTGTGTTGTGGTAAGTAGTGGTGTGTGTTGTCAGCACAGTGGTGTGGGTGTAGTCAGAGTGTGTGGTGTGGGGATGTGGTGTGTGGGTGCTCGTTGTTGTGTGTCGTGTGCTGTGTGTGTGTAGTAAGTGTCTGGTGTGGTTGTGTGGTGTGGTCAGTCGTGTGTGGGTTGGATGTGGTGTGTGTGTGGGTGTGTGTCAGGGTGTGTGTTGTGTGTCAGTCAGAGTGTGTGTGTGGTGTGTGTTGTGGTGGGTGTGGGGGTGTGTGGTGTGTGTGTGTGTGTATGTGTGTCAGGTCAGAGTGGGTGTGTGTGTGTGTGTGTCAGTCAGATTGTGTGAAGTGGTGTGGTGTGGTGGGTGTGTGTGTGGTCGTCTGATGTGTAGTCAGGTGTTGTGTGTGTGTGTGTAGTCAGAGTGCGTGTGGGTGTGTGTGTAGTCAGAGTGGTGTGTGTGTTGTTGTGATGTGTGTGTGTGTGGTGTGTTGTGGTGTCAGTCAGTGTGTGTGTGTGTGTGTGTGGGTGTGTGTGTGTGATGGTGTGTGTTTGTGTGTGTGTGTGGGTGTGTCGTGTGTGTGTGGATCGGTGTGTGTGGTGTGTGTGTGTGTGTGTGTTGGGTGTGGAGTGGTGTGATGTGTTGTGTAACGGGGTGTGTGATGTGGTCAGTCCACTGTGGGTGTGTCAGTGTGGGTGTGAGGTCAGTGTGTGTGTGGCGCGCCAGAGGAGGCGGGGGGGCAGCGTCGGGGATAGTTGGTTTCGTGGCGCAGGGGGCGTGACCTGAAGTGGCGAGCGCATTAAACTTACGATGGGCGAAACAGGGGGCGAGAGGCAGCAAGGGACCCCCAAAAAAGGACAAGACAGAGGTATGCTCGTGGTGCAAGGCGGGCGAACCGGTGGCGGAGCGGTAAAACTGCGGAACGCAGGGGGCGGGGCCCGGGAAAGAAGGCTCGCGGCTTGAGGGGGCGTTGCCAGGAGGAGGGGCGCACACGGTTGTCCAATGTAGATAGCGTGACGTGGGGAGCCGATGATCCATCCCGTGACGTCAGAAGATTTATATAAAGCGGGAGGACGTGCGGAGACAGAGTCAGTCTGCGGACAGGTGAGAGCGCGGAGAGAGGAGGAGGGAGAAAGAGGAACCGGAGGCGCGTGCTTGCGTAATTATACCGCCCTGTACTACGTGTGTATACCGCTGCCGCATGGGATACGGCATTGATATTATGGTTGTGGTAATATATATATTACGTGGGGTATAACTGTGTATACCGCCTGCCAGCATGATATATGGGGTAGGGTAATATATACTACGTGTATAATGTGTGTTACCGCTGCCAGAATGATATATGGTGGAATATATATTACGTGGTGTATATACTGTGTGTTTTTACCGCGCCAGCATGAATTTTTTTTTTTTTTTTTAATGGGGGGTAATATATATACGTGGTGTGTATACCGCTGCAGCATGATTATGGCGGTAAGATAAGACGTGGGTTGTGTATACGCTGCCAGAGGATATATGGCGTAATGGTGATTAGATATATACGTGGTGTGTATACCGCTGCCAGCATGATATATGGGGTAATATATATACGTGGTGTGTATACCGCTGCCAGCATGAGGTACGGGGTAATATATATATACGTGGTGTATATACTGTGTATACCGCTGCCAACATGAGGTACGGGGTAATATATATATATACGTGATGTATATACTGTGTATACCGCTGCCAACATGAGGTACGGGGTAATATATATATACGTGATGTACATACTGTGTGTATACCGCTGCCAGCATGATATATGGTGTAATATATATATACGTGATGTATATACTGTGTGTATACCGCTGCCAACATGAGGTATGGGGTAATATATACATACGTGGTGTATATACCGCTGCCAGCATGAGATACGGGGTAATATATACATACACTGCATAGATACCGCCTGTATACCGTTGCCAGCATGGGATGCGGGGTAATATATACATACGTGGTGTATATACCGCTGCCAGCATGAGATATGGGGTAATATATACATACATGGTGTGTATACCGCTGCCAGCATGAGATACGGGGTAATATATACATACACTGCATAGATACTGCCTGTATACCGCTGCCAGCATGAGATACGGGGTAATATATACATACGTGGTGTATATACCGCTTCCAGCATGAGATATGGGGTAATATATACATACGTGGTGTATATACCGCTTCCAGCATGGGATATGGGGTAATATATACATACGTGGTGTATATATCGCTGCTAGCATGCGATACGGGGTAATATATACATATACTGTGTATACCGCTGCCAGCATGGGATATGGGGTAATATATACATACACTGCATATATACTGCCTGTATACTGTGTATACTGCTGCCAGCATGGGATACGGGATAATATATACATGTACTGCATGTATACCACTGCCAGCAAGGGATACGGGATAATATATACATGCACTGCATGTATACCACTGCCAGCATGGGATACGGGGTAATATATACATAAGCAAGGACATGGAAGCAGGCACACGGTCTTTCTAAAGGTGCAGTTTATTGTGCCACCAAAGGTCCAACGTTTCGGCAATAGATTGCCTTTATCAAGTACTTTTGGGATATCTGGACCTCCCTGGACACAGCACACCCACCGGCAGATAAGTACCCCCCTCCGGTACCTACCAGCAGTGTGCATGTACTTCTATATATGACTGTAATATATACATACACTGCATATATACAGTGTATGGGGTATCGCCCCGATATGGGGTGATATATTAACATGAGATATTGGGTTATATATACATACACACACTACTGTGTAATATATATGTACACTCATATATACTGCTGCCAGCAAGGGATGTATATGCCTGTATACATGCACAATGCACACTGCGTATTATACTGCTGCCAGCAAGGGATAGTTATATGCCTGTATACATGCACACTGCGTAATACTGCTGCCAGCAAGGGATTGTATATGCCTGATACATGCACACTGCGTATATCTGCGCCAGAAGGGATGTATTGCTGTAACATGCACACTGCGTATATACTGCTGCCAGAAAGGGATGTATATGCCTGTATACATGCACACTGCGTATATACTGCTGCCAGCAAGGGATTGTATATGCCTGTATACATGCACACTGCGTATATACTGCTGCCAGGCAAGGGTCGGATATGGCCTGTATACATGCACAGCGTATATACTGCTGCCAGCAAGGGATGTATAGCTGTATACATGCACACTGCGTATATACTGCTGCCAGCAAGGGATGTATATGCCTGTGATACAATCAACTGCGTATATACTGTGCCAGCAGGGATGTGTATATGCCTGATAAAGCACCACTGCGTATATACTGCTGCCAGCAAGGGATGTATATGCCTGTATACATGCACACTGCAGGGCTTGGAAACCTTAATGCGTTTTCTTGCAAACTCAGCGTTTGGCTTCTGCAGAGTCCTGGAGGGTAGGGTGCTACGACCAGGGCTGTGCCGCTATATATACATGCACACTGCAGCTGTGTATATATGTATCCTGCACTCCAGGGCTGTGCTACTCTATATATACATGCACACTGCAGCTGTGTATATATGTATCCTGCACTCCAGGGCTGTGCTACTCTATATATACATGCACACTGCAGCGTGTATATGTATCCTGCACGCCAGGGCTGTGCTACTCATATATACATGCACACGCAAGCTGTGTATATATGTATCCTGCACTCCAGGGCTGTGCCGCTATATATACATGCACACTGCAGCTTTGTATATATGTATCCTGCACGCCAGGGCTGTGTTACTCTATATATACATGCACACTGCAGCTGTGTATATATGTATCCTGCACTCCAGGGCTGTGCCGCTGTGTATATATACATGTACACTGCAGCTGTGTATATATGTATGCTGTGTCGCTATATATACATGCACACTGCAGCTGTGTATATATGTATCCTGCACTCCAGGGCTGTGCTGCTATATATACATGCACACTGCAGCTGTGTATATATGTATCCTGCACTCCAGGGCTGTGCCGCTATATATACATGCACACTGCAGCTGTGTATATATGTATCCTGCACTCCAGGGCTGTGCTACTGTATATATACATGCACACTGCAGCTGTGTATATATGTATCCTGCACTCCAGGGCTGTGCTACTCTATATATACATGCACACTGCAGCTGTGTATATATGTATCCTGCACTCCATGACTTGCAAAACCATCACCGTTTTGGCTCTCTACAGGATACATACACTGACAGGGTGTGATATATCCCCCACATTACACACAGATAATATACACGCATGCACTGTGTATGTACTGCTCCCAGCATGGGACAGGGTGTGATATATCCCCCACATTACACACAGGTAATATACACGCATGCACTGTGTATGTACTGCTGCCAGCATGGGACAGGCTGTGATGTATCTCCCACATTACACACAGGTAATATACACGCATGCTCTGTGTATGTACTGCTGCCAGCCTGGGATATATCCTGGGGACAGGGAAGGCTTTATGCTGCTGGTACAAACGCTGACGTATTACATGAGATTGCACTTAATCCTTATTAATGGCGGTGAATCCCTTTGGATGGGGCAGGGCTGCCCCAGGCGCAGTCCTGTGTCCCAGGTACAGAAGTGAATTAATGTGGGGTGAGATGGGTCGGTACATGTCTAGTGTAATCGCGGTACATGTCTAGTGTAATCGCGGGACAAAGCCTCAGACTGGTTATCTGTGAGATAAAACCAGATCCCAGACAATGCCTGTGATACCAGCCCCTACAGAACCGGTTTCAGTAGATTTTGGCACTATTGTTGTGAAACCTTGGGCTATCAGTTACCTCCCGTCCCTGTCTCATGTATCCCACCCTATCCCTCCCGTCCCTGTCTCATGTATCCCACCCTATCCCTCCCGTCCCTGTCTCATGTATCCCACCCTAACCCTCCCGTCCCTGTTATGTTCCACCCTATCCGTTCATGTATCCCACCCTACTCTCCCGTCCTGTCTCATGTATCCCACCTAACCCTCCCGTCCCTTCATGATCCAACCCTATCCCTACGCCCTGTTCATGTATCCCACCCATCCCTCCCGTCCTGTCTCAGTATCCCACCCTATCCTCCTGTCCTGTCTCTCATTATCCCACCCCATCCTCCGTCCCTGTCTCATGTATCCACACCCATATCCCGTCCCTGTCTCCATGTTATCCACCTATCCCTCCTTCCGTATCAGTATCCCACCCTAACCCTCCCGTCCCTATGTATAACTAACCCTCCCGTCCTGTCTCATGTATCTAACCCTCCCGTCCTATGTATCCCACCTATCCCTCCAGTCCCTGTCTAATGTATCACCCTATCCCTCTGTCTCATGTATCCCACCCTATCCCTCCGTCCTTCATGTATCCCACCTATCCTCCTGTCCGTTCATGTATCCCACCCTACCCTCCCGTCCCTGTCTCATGTATTCAACCTATACCTCAGTCGTATCCCATCCCTCCAGTCCCTGATCTCATGTATACCACCCGTCCCTGTCTCATGTATCCCACCCTATCCCTACCCGTCCCTGTCTCATGTATCCCACCCTATCCCTCCCGTCCCTGTCTCATGTATCCCACCCTATCCCTCCTGTCTCATGTATCCCACCCTATCCCTCCCGTCCCTGTCTCATGTATCCCACCCTATTCCTCCCGTCCCTGTGTATCCCACCCTATCCCTCCCGTCCCTGTGTATCCCACCCTATCCCTCCCGTCCCTGTGTATCCCACCCTAACCCTCCCGTCCCTGTCTCAGGAAGTGTTGAGAGACAAGATGATGTGTAGGTGTGATGTGTTTGTGTGCTAATTTGTGGTGCTGGTAGTGAGTGTGTGTGCAATTGGGTGAGGGTAGTTTGGGTGGTGGTTGGCTAATTTGGGTGGTGGTAGGGTGAGGTTGTGGTTGTGCTAATTTGTGGTGCTGGTAGGTGTGATGTGTTTGTGTGCTAATTTGTGGTGCTGGTAGGGTGATGTGTTTGTGTGCTAATTTGTGGTGCTGGTAGGGTGAGGTGTTGCTTGTTGTGCAGGGCAGTGTTTCCCCTGGGCTGGGAGGGGTCTGCACATTGTATTGTAGGGGGGATGTGTAAGCGTTGTGCTGCGTTGTGCTGCGGTCGGTTACTTGGTAGTTACCCGTGTAATGGATGACATTGATGTGAGATACTGTGTATCTTGGTGGTTTAGGCCCAGGGCCAGCTCTGATCTATTCTCTGCAGCCAGAGTCTTAGCTGATGGAGTCTCCAAGGGGGGGGGGGGGCGGGCAGGGGCAGTCACGTGGGGGGGGGGGGGTGTGGGTGTAGGTTAGATCAGGAACTGTGCAGGGGGTCAGTGGCGCAGTTCACAGGGACGGATGGTATCAGGAGCATGCAGGAGTTAGCGGGGTGGTAGTATCAGGACTGCAGGGGGTTAGGGGGGTAGTATCAGGACTGCAGGGGTTAAGGAGGGGGTAGTATCCAGGACCTGCGGTTGGCTGGGGGGGGTAGTACAAGACATGCAGGGCTAGGGGGGTAGTATCAGGACTGCAGGGGGTTAGGGGGGGTAGTATCAGGACTGCAGGGTGGTTAGGGGGGGTAGTATCAGGACTGCAGGGGTTGGTATTAGGACTGGCAAGTTGGGGGGTAGTATCAGGACTGCAGTAGTGGGGGTTGACTAGGGGATAGGGGGGTAGGATCAGGA
>WSYH01009280.1:0-26467 GCA_036426205.1 Ascaphus truei | reverse complement strand
GCACCTGCTGCAGAAGATAGAGAGAGAATTTGTATTTTTACATATTAAAAAAAATGTATTGTTTTCTTAAACTCATTCCCCCCCCCCCATGATTTTGATTATAGTTAGTGAGTTGCATACCATCAATCTCTTAATTGCATTTTTAATATGAAATGTATTTTTCTTTTTATATAACCTGCATGTATTGTTGGGTTAATGGTGTTGGTTAATTGACTGATGGCTGGTTCCATTTTCTTACTGATTGTGTGGATTGATTGCTCCCACTGTTGGACTTCCTGTTTGTAGGGAGAGGGGAAGGGACGGGATTGGGATGGAACCCCTGTTTAGCTAATCCAAGTAGTAAGTATGGTGCTACTCCCGGGTAATATGATAGAGAACGAGAGAGAATAAAGAACCCTGGTATACTGAATAGCACACAGATACTAAATGTAGTGGTGGATACAATAAAAAAAATATAGTTTTAATGGTAATAATTAAATAAATGGGGTAAAGAACGTGGCGCGACGAATACTAATGGTTAGGAACCAAAGATAATCAATCATTAGTGGGATATCTAGATATGGAATCTGTGTAGGATACCAATCCCCTTAGAGGTATATCCAACATCAAGTGCGTCGGAGGGGCTATAGTGCTACAAAAAGCACAAATTGGTGGCTCCGGACCAAGGTACCTGTACTAATGTGGTATAAAAGAGTGCTTGGTATGATCTAAGTTAATGGTCGTTTAGAATCCTTACATGTAGTATACCAATATTAAAAGAGTGATAGGGGGAGTCTCAAATCCCCATGCCACTCATGCGCAGTCAGTTGGGAATGTTGGGACCACTGTTGCAGATGTAATCTAGTTCCTGTCTTCCCTTCATCATTAATGCCCCTGAGGAAGTTGCCAGCCAGGCCACGAAACGCGCAGGGGCAGAGACTTGATGCTGCGACGTCATTGGTGGGATGGAGTGGAGCTGAGCTTCACCGAGCGGGTGATTTGCTGGGCTTCCAGCCCTGTTAGGCTGTATATATTAATATCGAAGATTGAGCCACCTGTGTGAAGCAGGATATCTTGAAAACCTGACCTGTTCTTGGCCTTTGAGGACTGAGTTTGCCTACCCTTGGGGCGCAAACTTTTGCTGCTGCGCCCACCCTGCCTTGACTCCTCTGATGCTCGCACCCCCTCCTTACTTGATGCGGGGTGTCAAATGTACGTGGCGGGG
This sequence comes from Ascaphus truei, assembly GCA_036426205.1. NCBI lineage: Eukaryota > Metazoa > Chordata > Amphibia > Anura > Ascaphidae > Ascaphus > Ascaphus truei. Next base: position 25,263 of record WSYH01009280.1, on the reverse strand, counting down.
TGTGTAATGTAACGTCATTCACGTGACCCGCCTCATCATTTGACGCTGCTGTGACGTCAAATGGCCCCACGTTGCCATGGAGATGAGTCCTGACGCCGGCAGAGTCAAGGTAAGTTGATGTTGCAGAGGCCTCATGCTGATCCCTCGCAATGTAATTTTAAATGCCTTGGGAAAGCCCGGAGGCCTCTGCAACTGCCCGCGCCCCCCCAGAAAAATCCCGTGCCCCCCTGGTATACAGTATAATGACTGTTCCCATCAACTCTACCGTCCCACGCTCATTGCTCGGCTGTCAACACACACCGTACCCCGCTGCTCTTGCTTGGCTGTCAGCACGCACCGTACCCAGCTGCTTGCTCGCTGTCAGACACACACGTACCCACGCCTGCTTGCCGCTGTCAGACATGCACCGTAACCCACGCTGCTTGCTCGGCTGTCAGACACACCCCGACCCACGCTGCATTGCTTGGCCTCAGACACCACCGTAACCCCGCTGCATTGCTCGGCTGTCCAGACACACCCGTACCCACGCTGCATTTGCTCGCTGTCAGACACACACCGTAACCCAACGGCTGCATTGCTCGGCTGTCAGAACAACGCCCCGTACCCACGCTGCATTGCTTCGGCGTGGCGACTACCCACCGTACCCCGCTGCATTGCTCGTGCTGTCAGACACGCACCGTACCCACGCTGCATTGCTCGGCTGTCAGACACACACCGACCCACGCTGCATTGCTCGCTGTCCAGACACGCCCCTACCCACGCTGCATTGCTCGGCTGTCAGACACACACCTGTAAACCCCTCTGCATTGCTTCGGACTGTCAACACGCACCTTACCACCCACGCTGCATTGCGTGGCTGTCATACACCACCTTACCCACGCTGCATTTGCTCGCTGTCAGACCCACCACGTACCCCACAGCTGCATTGCTGGACTGTCAGACACCACCGTACCCACGCTGCTTGGCTTGGCTGTCAGACACCACCCGTACCACGCTGCATTCTTGCGTCAGACCACACATTACCCACTGCTGATTGCTTGGCTGTCAGACACGCACTTACCCACCCTGCATTGCTCGGCTGTCAGACACGCACCTTACCCACTCTGCATTGCTCGGCTGTCACACACCCTACCCACGCTGCATTACTTGGCTGTCAGACACACACCGTAACCCACGCTGCATTGCTCGGCTGTCAGACACACCCGTACCCACCGCTGCATTGCCGGCTGTCACACGCACCTACCCAGCTGCATTGCTCGGACTGTCAACAACACACCTTAACCCAACGCTGCATTACTTGGCTGTCAGACACACACCGTACCCACGCTGCATTGCTCGGCTGCAGACACGCACCGTACCCACGCTGCCTGGCTCGCGCTGTCAGAACACACCTTACCCCAGCTGCTTGCTTGGCTGTCAGACACGCACCGTACCCACGCTGCATTGCTTGGCTGTCAGACACACACACCTTACCCACGCTGCATTGCTTGGCTGTCAGACATGCACCCGTTACCCCGCTGCTTGCTTGGCTGTCAGACATGCACCGTACCCACGCTGCATTGCTTGGCTTGTCAGACACCACCTACCACATGCTCTTGCTGGCTGTCAACCCACGCGTACCCACGCTGCATTGCTTGGCTGTCGACATGCACCGTACCACGCTGCATTGCTTGGCTGTCAGGACACCACTGTACCCACTCTGCATTTGCTTGGCTGTCAGACACACACCTTACACCCACGCTGCCTTGCTGCTGGTCAGACACACACCTATCCCGACGCTATTCGCTCGGCTGTCAAGACACGCACCGTACCCACGCTGCATGCTCGGGCTGTCAACACCACCTACCCACGCTGCATTCCGGCTGTCAGCACGCACCACACCCACGCTGCATTTCCGGCTGCGACACCAACCGTACCCAGCTGCATTGCTCGGTCTGTCATAGCACGCACCGTACCCCACGCGGCATTGCTTGGCTGTCAACACCACCGTACCCACGCTGCATTTTCGGCTGTCAGACCGCACCTACCACCGCGGCATTGCTTGGCTGCAGACATGCACCTTACCCACGCTGGCAATTGCTCGGCTTTCAGACACAACCACCTTACCACGCGGCATTGCTTGGCTGTCAGACACGCACCGTCCACCTCATGCTGCTCGGCTGTCAGACACTCACGTACCCACGCTGCATGCTCGGCTGTCAACACGCACCTGTACCCACGCGCATTGCTCGGTCTGTCAACACGCACCGTACCCACGCTGCATTGCTTGGCTGGCAGACACGCACCGTATCCCAGCTTGCATTGCTGGCTGTTCAGACACGCACCTTCCCTACGCTGCATTGCCTCGGGCTGTCGACACGCACCTTACCCACCTGCATTGCTCGACTGTCAGACACGCACCTTACCCACGCTGCATTGCCTTGCGCTGTCAGAACACGCACCGTACCCAGCTGCATTGCTGGCTGTCGACACCACCGTACCCCACGCTGCATTGCTTGGCCTGTCCAGACACGACACCGCACCCACGCTGCATTGCTCGCTGTCGCACGCACCTTACCCACTCTGCAATGTGCCTTGCATGTCAGCTCCGCACCGTACCCACGCTGCATATTGCTTCGCTGTCAGACACGCACCGTACCACGCTGCATTGCTCGGCTGTCAGCACGCACCTTACCCACGCTGCATTGGCTTGGCGGCAGAATTCAACACGCACAGTACCCCACGCTGCATGCTCGGCTGTTCAACACGCACAGTACAAAACCTGCAGCTTGCTTGCTGTCAGACACGCACCTACCCCGCTGCATGCTTGGCTGTCAGAACACGCACCTTACCCACGCTGCATTGCTTGGCTGTCAGACCACACCGTACCACGCTGCTTGCTCGGCGCTGTCAGACACGCACCGTACCACCTGCCTTGCTCTGCTGTCAGACACACACCGTACCCACGCTGCATTGCTTCAGCTGTCCACCGCACCGTACCACCCCGCCTGCATTTGCTTGCATCCGGCTTGTCAGACACACACCTTACCACACGCTGCATTGCTCGGCTTCAGACCACGCACCGTGCCCACGCTGCATTCTTGGCTGTCAGACACGCACCGTACCCACGCTGCATTACTTGGCTGTCAGACACGCATCACCGTGCCCACGCTGCATTGCTCTGACTGTCAGACACCACCGCACCCACGCTGCTTGCTTGGCTGTCAGACCGCAACCGTACCCACGCTGCATTACTTTGGCTGTCAGACACGCACCGTCCCACGCTGCATTGCTCGGCTGTCAGACACACACCTTACCCACCTGCATTGCTTGGCTTCAGACACCACCCGTACCCACTCTGCATTGCTTGGCTGTCAGACACGCACCGCACCCACGCTGCATTGCTTGGCTGTCAGACACGCACCGTACCCACGCTGCATTACTTGGCTGTCAGACACGCACCGTGCCCACGCTGCATTGCTCGGCTGTCAGACAAGCACCTACCCACGCTGCATTGCTTGGCTGTCCAGACACGCACCTTACCCCCCGGACTGCATTGCTCCGGCTGTCAGACAACCACCGTCCACGCTGCAATTGCTCGGCTGTCAGACACTCACTACCCAAGCTCGCATTGCTCGGCTGTCAGCACGCACCTTACCCACTGCTGCATTGCTTGGCTGTCAGACAGCACCGTACCCACGTCTGCATGCTTGGCTGTCAGACACGCACCGTACCCACGCTGCATTGCTCGGCTGTCAGACACGCACCGTACCCACGCTGCATTGCTCGGCTGTCAGACAACGCCCGTACCCACGCTGCATTGCTCGTGCAGACACGACACCGTACCCACGCTCATTGCTTCGTCAGACACGCACCGTACCCACGCTGCATGCTGGCTGTCCATACACGCACCGTCCCACGCTGCATTGCTCGCTGTCAGACACGCACCTTACCCACGCTCGATTGCTCTGGCTGTCAGACACACACCGTACCCCATGCTGACATTGCTGGCTGTCAGACACACACCGTAACCCACGCTGCATTGCTCGTTGCTTGTCATAGACACGCACCTACCCCACGCTGCATTGCTCTGGCTGTCAGACACGCACCGTGCCCACGCTGCATTGCTTGGCTGTCAACACGCACCGTACCGCACGCTGCATTGCTTCGGCTGTCAGGACACGCACCGTACCCACGCTGCATGTCTTCTGTCAGAACACGCACCGTACCCACTCGCATTGCTCGGCTGTCAGACACGCACCTTACCCACGCTGGCATTGCTCGGCTGTCAGACACCACCGTACCCACGCTGGCATTGCTCGCTGTCAACCGCACCACCACCCAGAAACCCACCTGCAGTTGCTGGCTGTCAGACACGCACCGTACCCACCGCTGCATGGCTCGCTTAGACACAACACACCGTACCCAACGCGCATCTTGGCTGTCAGACACGCAACCGTACCCACGCTGCATTGCTCGGTTTGTCGACACGCACCGTACCCACGCTGCATTGCTCGGCTGTCAGACACGCACCTTACCCCACGCTGCATTGCTCGGCTTTCAGACGCGCACCTTACCCACGCTGCATTGCTTGGCTGTCAGACACGCACGTACCCACGCTGCATTGCTCGGCGTCAGACACAGCCTCTGACCCCGCTGCATTGCTCGCTGTCAACACCACCGTACCCACGCTGCATTGCTCTGGCTGTAGAACAACGCACCGTACCCACGCTGCCTTGCTCGCTGTCAGACACGCAACCGTACCCACGCTGCATTGCTCTGGCTGTCAGACACACACCGAACCCACGCTGCATTGTCTCGCTGTCAGACACGCACCTTAACCCCGCTGCTTGTGGCTGTCACACCACTCCCACTCTGCATTGCTTGGCTGTCAGACCACCAACCGTACCCACGCTGCATGCTCGCTGTCAGCACACCCGTACCCACGCTGCATTGCTCGGCTGTCAGACACGCACCGTACCCCACGCTGCATTGCTCGGCTTGTCAGACACCCACCTTACCCACGCTGCAGTTGCTCGGCTGTCAGACACGCACCTTACCCTACCAGCTGCATTGCTTGGCTGTCAGACACGCACCGTACCCACGCTGCATTGCTCGGCTGTCATACCCGCACCGCACCCACGCTGCATTGCTCGGCTGTCAGACCCGCACCGTACCCACGCTGCATTGCTTGGCTGTAAGAAACGCACCTTACTACGCTGCATTGCTCGCTGTCACACGCACCGTACCCACGCTGCATTGCTTGGCTGTCAGACACGCACCGTACCCACGCTGCATTGCTCGGCTGTCAGACACACACCGTACCCACGCTGCATTGCTCGGCTGCAAACACGCACCTTCCCCACGCTGCATTTGCTCGGCTGTCAGACACGCAACCTTACCCACGCTGCATTGCTTGGCTGTCAGACAGCCCCGTACCCACGCTGCATTGCTCGGCTGTCAACACCCACCGTAACCACGCTGCATTGCCGGTCTGTCAGGCACCACCGTACCCACGCTGCATGCTCGGTCTGTCAACACGCACCCATACCCACGCTGCATTGCTTGGGTCTGCAGACAGCACCTTACCCACGCTGCATTGCTTGGCTGTCAGACACACACACCGACCCACGCTGCATTGCTTGGCTGTCAACACGCACACCCGTACCCACGCTGCATTGCTGGCTGTCAGACACGACACCTTACCCACGCTGCATTGCTCGGCGCTCACACGCACCTTAACCCACGCTGCATTGCCGGCTGTCAGACACACACACCGTACCCACGCTGCATTGCTCGGCTGTCAGACACGCACCTTACCCACGCTGCTTTGCTCGGCTGCAGACACCGCACCTTACCCCGCTGCATTGCTCGCTTGTCAGACACGCACCGTACCCACGCTGCAATTGGCTCGGCTGTCAGACACGCACCTACCCACGCTGCGATTGCTCGTTCACCCACCGTCCACGCTGCATTGCTCGCTGTCAGACACCACCATACCCACGCTGCATTGCTTGGCTGCAGACATGCACCTTACCACGCTGCATGGCTGGCTGTCAGAATACACACCGTACCCCGCTGGCATTGCTCGACTGCAGACATGCACCTTACCCACGCTGCATTCTCGGCTGTCGAAACGCAACCGTCCCCACGCTGCATTGCTCGGCTGTCAGACACGCACCTACCCACGCCGCTTGCTTGGCTGTCAGACACGCACCGTACCCACGCTGCATTGCTCGGCTGTCAGACACGCACCTTACCCCGCTGCATTGCTCGCTGTCAGACACCACACCGTACCCACGCTGCATTGCTCGGCTGTCAGACACACACCGTACCCACGCTGCATTGCTCGGCTGTCAGACACGCACCGTACCCACGCTGCATTGCTCGGCTGTCAGACACGCACCTTACCCACGCTGCACATTGCCGGCTGTCAGACACACACCTTACCCACGCTGCATTGCTTGCTGTCAGACACGCACCGTTACCCACGCTGCATTGCTCGGCTGTCAGACACCCACCGTACCCACGCTGCATGCTCGGCGTCAGCATGCACTACCCACGCTCATGCTGGCTGTCAGACACACACCTTACCCACGCTGCATTGCTCGGCTGTCAGACACACACCTTACCCACGCTGCATTGCTCGGCTGTCAGACACGCACCTTACCCACGCTGCATTGCTTGGCTGTCAGACACGCACCGTACCCACGCTGCATTGCTCTGACTGTCAGACACCCCGTACCCCACGCTGCATTGCTTGGCTGTCAGACCACGCACCGTACCCACGCTGCATGGCTGGCTGTCAGACACCGCACCGTACCCACGCTGCATTGCTCTGGCTGTCAGACACACACCGTTATCCCACGCTGCATTGCTCGGCTGTCAACCCGCACCGTACCCACGCTGCATTGCTCGCTGTCAGACACGCACCTACCCACGCTCATTGCTCGACTGTCAGACACGCCCCTTAACCCACGCTGCATTGCTCGGCTGTCAGACCGCAACACCGTTACCCACGCTGCATTGCTTGGCTGTCAGACACACGCACCTTACCCACGCTGCATTGCTGCTGTCGACACGCACCTTACCCACGCTGACATTGCGCGCTGTCAGACACACACCTTACCCACGCTGCTGCTTGGCTGCAGACACGCACCGCTACCCACGCTGCATTGCTCGGCTGTCAGACACGCACCTTACCCACGCTGCATTGCTCGGCTGTCAACACCCCTTACCCACGCTGCATTGCTGGCTGGCAGACACGCACCGTACCCACGCTGCACTTGCTTGGCTGTCAGACCCACACCGTACCCACGCTGCATTGCTTGGCTGTCAGACACTCACGTAACCCACGCTGCATTGCTTGGCTGTCAGACACGCACTCGTACCCACGCTGCATTGCTCGTCTGTACATTATATATATATATAGCAGGGTCCCCCCTGGACCTCCTCACCTGCGCAGAGATAGAGAGAGAATTTTGTATTTTTACATATTAAAAAAAAATGTATTGTTTTCTTTAAACTCATTCCCCCCCCCCCATGATTTTGATTATAGTTGAGTGAGTTGCATACCATCAATCTCTTTAATTGCATTTTTAATATGAAATGTATTTTTCTTTTTATATAAACCTGCATGTATTTGTTGGGTTAATGGGTGTTGGTTAATTGACTGATGGCTGGTTCCATTTTCTTACTGATTGTGTGGATTGATTGCTCCCACTGGTGGACTTCCTGTTTGTAGGGAGAGGGGAATGGACGGGATTGGGGATGGAACCCCTGTTTAGCTAATCCAAGTAGTAAAGTATGGTGCTACTCCCGGGGTAATATGAGATGAGAACGGAGAGAGAATAAAGAACCCTGGTATACTGAGAGCACACAGATACTAAATTGTAGTGGTGGATACAATAAAAAAATATAGTTTTAATGGTAAATAATTAAAATAAATGGGGTAAAGAACGTAGGCGCGACGAATACTAATGGTTAGGAACCAAAGATAATCAAATCATTAGTGGGATAAATCTAGATATGGAATCTGTGTAGGATACCAATCCCCTTAGAGGTATATCCAACTATCAAGTGCGTCGGAGGGGCTATAGTGCTACAAAAAGCACAAATTGGTGGCTCCGGACCAAGGTACCTGTACTTAATGTGGTATAAAAGAGTGCTTGGTATGATCTAAGTTAATGGTCGTTTAGATCCTTACATGTAGTATACCAATATTAAAAGAGTGATAGGGGGAGTCTCAAATCCCCATGCCACTCATGCGCAGTCAGTTGGGAATGTTGGGACACTGTTGCAGATGTAATCTAGTTCCTGTCTTCCCTTCATCATTAATGCCCCTGAGGAAGTTGCCGAGCCAGGCCACGAAACGCGCAGGGCAGAGACTTGATGCTGCGACGTCATTGGGTGAGGATGGAGTGGAGCTGAGCTTCACCGAGCGGGTGATTTGCTGGGCGTTCCAGCCCTGTTAGGCTGTATATATATATATCGAAGATTGAGCCACCTGTGTTGAAGCAGGGATATCTTGAAAACCTGACCTGTTCTTGGCCTTTGAGGACTGGAGTTGCCTACCCTTGGGAGCGCAAACTTTTGCTGCTGCGCCCCCCTGCCTTGACTCCTCTGATGCTCGCACCCCCTCCTTACCTTGATGCGGTGTCAAATGACGTGGCGGGGGTGATGTAACGTCATGTCACGTGACCCGCAGCATCATTTGACGCTGCGTGTGACGTCAAATGGCCCCACGTTGCCATGGAGATGAGTCCTGACGCCGGCAGAGTCAAGGTAAGTTGATGTTGCAGAGGCCTCATGCGATCCCTCGCAATGTAATTTAAATGCCTTGGGAAGAGCGCGGAGGCCTCTGCAACTGCCGCGCCCCCCCAGAAAAATCCCGTGCCCCCCTGGTATACAGTATAATGACTGTTCCCATCAACTCAACCGTCCCACGCTTGCATTGCTCGGCTGTCAGACACACACCGTACCCCGCTGCTTTGCTTGGCTGTCAGACACGCACCGTACCCAGCTGCTTGCTCGCTGTCAGACACACACGTACCCACGCTGCATTGCTCGGCTGTCAGACATGCACCGTACCCACGCTGCATTGCTCGGCTGTCAGACACACCGTACCCACCTGCATTGCTTGGCCTGCAGACACCACCGTAACCCCGCTGCATTGCTCGGCTGTCAGACACACCCGTACCCACCTGCATTTGCTCGCTGTCAGACACCACCGTACCCACGGCTGCATTGCTCGGCTGTCAGAACAACGCCACCGTACCCACGCTGCATTGCTTCGGCGTGGCGACTACCCGCCGTACCCCGCTGCATTGCTCGGCTGTCAGACACGCACCGTACCCACGCTGCATTGCTCGGCTGTCAGACACACACCGACCCACGCTGCATTGCTCGCTGTCAGACACGCCCCCTACCCACGCTGCATTGCTCGGCTGTCAGACACACACCCTTACCCCCTGCATTGCTTCGGCTGTCAGACACGCACCTTACCACCACGCTGCATTGCGTCGGCTGTCAGCACGCACCTTACCCACGCTGCATTTCTCGCTGTCAGACCCACCACGTACCCCACGCTGCATTGCTCGGCTGTCAGACACCACCGTACCCACGCTGCTTGCTTGGCTGTCAGACACGCCCACCCGTCACCACGCTGCATTACTTGCTTGTCAGACACACACTTACCCACGCTGCATTGCTTGGCTGTCAGACACGCACTTACCCACGCTGCATTGCTCGGCTTGTCAGACACGCACCTTACCCACCTGCAGTTGCTCGGCTGTCACACACCCTACCCACGCTGCATTCTTGGCTGTCAGACACACACCGTACCCACGCTGCATTCTCGGCTGCAGACACACCCGTACCCACCGCTGCATTGCTCGGCTGTCACACGCACCTACCCACGCTGCATTGCTCGGACTGTCAACACACACCTTACCCACGCTGCATTACTTGGCTGTCAGACACCACCGTACCCACGCTGCATTGCTCGGCTGTCAGACACGCACCGTACCCACGCTGCTGGCTCGCGTCTGTCAGACACACCTTACCCACGCTGCTTGCTTGGCTGTCAGACACGCACCGTACCCACGCTGCATTGCTTGGCTGTCAACACCACCCTTACCCACCTGCATTGCTGGCTGTCAGACAGCACCGTTACCCACGCTGCTTGCTTGGCTGTCAGACAGCACCGTACCCACGCTGCATTGCTGGCTTCAGACACCAACCTACCCACGCTCATTGCTGGCTGTCAACACCACCGTACCCACGCTGCATTGCTTGGCTGTCGACAGCACCGTACCACGCTGCATTGCTTGGCTTCAGACACCACTGTACCCACTCTGCATTGCTTGGCTGTCAGACACCACCTTACCACCCACGCTGCATTGCTGCTGTCAGACACACACCGTACCCGCGCTATTGCTCGGCTGTCAGACACGCACCGTACCCACGCTGCATTGCTCGGGCTGTCAACACCACCGTACCCACGCTGCATTGCCGGCTGTCAGCCACGCACCACACCACGCTGCATTTCCGGCTGTCGACACCACCGTACCCAGCTGCATTGCTCGGTCTGTCAACACGCACCGTACCCCACGCGGCATTGCTTGGCTGTCAACACCACCGTACCCACGCTGCATTTTCGGCTGTCAGACCGCACCTACCACACGCGGCATTGCTTGGCTGCAGACATGCACCTTACCCACGCTGCATTGCTCGGCTTGTCAGACACAACCACCTTACCACGCGGCATTGCTTGGCTGTCAGACACGCACCGTACCACCTGCATGCTGCTTGGCTGTCAGACACCACCGTACCCACGCTGCATTGCTCGGCTGTCAGACACGCACCTTACCCACGCGCATTGCTCGGTCTGTCAGACACGCACCTACCCACGCTGCATTGCTTGGCTGCAGACACGCACCGTATCCACGCTCATTGCTCGGCTGTCAGACACCACCTTCCCACGCTGCATTGCTCGGGCTGTCAGACACGCACCTTACCCACGCTGCATTGCTCGCTGTCAGACACGCACCTTACCCACGCTGCATTGCCTGGCTGTCAGACACGCACCGTACCCAGCTGCATTGCTCGGCTGTCGACACCACCGTACCCACGCTGCATTGCTTGGCCTGTCAGACACGCACCGCACCCACGCTGCATTGCTCGCTGTCAGCCACGCACCTTACCCACTCTGCATTGCTTGCTGTCAGCACCGCACCGTACCCACGCTGCATTGCTTCGGCTGTCAGACACGCACCGTACCACGCTGCATTGCTCGGCTGTCAGCACGCACCTTACCCACGCTGCATTGGCTTGGCGTCAGACAACCGACAGTACCCACGCTGCATGCTCGCTGTCAACACGCACGTACACGCTGCAGCTTGCTGCTGTCAGACACGCACCGTACCCGCTGCATGCTTGGCTGTCAGACACGCACCTTACCCACGCTGCATTGCTTGGCTGTCAGACCACACCGTACCCACGCTGCTTGCTCGGGCTGTCAGACCACGCACCGTACCACGCTGCATTGCTCTGGCTGTCAGACACACACCGTACCCACGCTGCATTGCTCAGCTGTCCACGCACCGTACCACCCCGCTGTTTGCTTGCTCGGCTGTCAGACACACACCTTACCCACGCTGCATTGCTCGGCTTCAGACCGCACCGTCCCACGCTGCATTCTGGCTGTCAGACACGCACCGTACCCACGCTGCATTACTTGGCTGTCAGACACGCAATGACCGTGGCCCACGCTGCATTGCTGCTCGCTGTCAGACACCACCGCACCCACGCTGCATTGCTGGCTGTCAGACACGCAACGTACCCACGCTGCATTCTTTGGCTGTCAGACACGCACCGTCCACGCTGCATTGCTCGGCTGTCAGACACCACCTTACCCACCCTGCATTGCTTGGCTGTCAGACACCACCGTACCCACCTGCATTGCTTGGCTGTCAGACACGCACCGCCCCACGCTGCATTGCTGGCTGTCAGACACGCACCGTACCCACGCTGCATTGCTGGCTGTCAGACACGCACCTAGCCCACGCTGCATTGCTCGGCTGTCAGACAAGCACCTACCCACGCTGCATTGCTTGGCTGTCCAGACACGCACCTACCCACCCGACTGCATTGCTCGGCTGTCAGACAACGCACCGTCCACGCTGCATTGCTCGGCTGTCAGACACCACTACCCAGCTGCATTGCTCGGCTGGTCACACGACCTTACCCACCTGCATTGCTTGGCTGTCAGACACGCACCGTACCCACCTGCATTGCTTGGCTGTCAGACACGCACCGTACCCACGCTGCATTGCTCGGCTGTCAGACACGCACCTTACCCACGCTGCATTGCTCGGCTGTCAGACACGCACCGTACCCACGCTGCATTGCTTCTTGCAGACACGACAGTACCCACGCTCATTGCTCTCTGTCAGACACGCACCGTACCCACGCTGCATTGCTTGGCTGTCAACACGCACCGTCCCACGCTGCATTCTCCTGTCAACACACACCTACCCACGCTGCATTGCTCGGCTGTCGACACGCACCGTACACCCATGCTTAGCATTGCTTGGCTGTCAGACACACACCGTAACCCACGCTGCATTGCTTTGCTTGTCAGACACGCACCTACCCCACGCTGCATTGCTCGGCTGTCAGACACGCACCGTACCCACGCTGCATTGCTTGGCTGTCAGACACGCACCGTACCCACGCTGCATTGCTTGGCTGTCAGACACACACCGTACCCACGCTGCATGCTCTTCTGTCAGACACCACCGTACCCACCTGCATTGCTCGGTCTGTCAGACACGCACCTTACCCACGCTGCATTGCTCGGCTGTCAGACACCACCGTACCCACCTGCATTGCTCGCTGTCAACCGCACACCACCCAGAAACCCCCACCTGCATTGCTTGGCTGTCAGACACCACCGTACCCCCGCTGCATGGCTCGTCTTAGACACACACACCGTACCCACGCTGCATCTTGGCTGTCAGACACGCACCCGTACCCACGCTGCATTGCTCGGTTGTCAGACACGCACCGTACCCACCTGCATTGCTCGGCTGTCAGACACCACCTTACCCACGCTGCATTGCTCGGCTTCAGACGCGCACCTTACCCACGCTGCATTGCTTGGCTGTCAGACACGCACCGTACCCACGCTGCATTGGCTCGGCTGTCAGACACGCCTCTACCCACCGCTGCATTGCTCGGCTGTCAACACACCGTACCCACGCTGCATTGCTTGGCTGTAGAAACGCACCGTACCCACGCTGCCTTGCTCGTCTGTCAGACACGCAACCTACCCACGCTGCATTGCTCTGCTGTCAGACACACACCGTACCCACGCTGCATTGTCTCGGCTGTCAGACACGCACCGTACCCACGCTGCTTGCTCGGCTGTCACACCACCTACCCACTCTGCATTGCTTGGCTGTCAGACACCAACCGTACCCACGCTGCATTGCTCGGCTGTCAGCACGCACCGTACCCACGCTGCATTGCTCGGCTGTCAGACACGCACCGTACCCCCGCTGCTTGCTCGGCTTCAGACACCACCTACCCACGCTGCAGTTGCTCGGCTGTCAGACACGCACCTACCTACCCACGCTGCATTGCTTGGCTGTCAGACACGCACCGTACCCACGCTGCATTGCTCGGCTGTCAACCCGCACCGCACCCACGCTGCATTGCTCGGCTGTCAGACACGCACCGTACCCACGCTGCATTGCTGGCTGTCAAGACAACGCACCTTACCACGCTGCATTGCTTCGGCTGTCAGACACGCACCTACCCACGCTGCATTGCTGGCTGTCAGACACGCACCGTACCCACGCTGCATTGCTCGGCTGTCAGACACACACCGTACCCCGCTGCATTGCTCGGCTGTCAGAACACGCACCTTCCCCACGCTGCATTTGCTCGGCTGTCAGACACGCACCTTACCCACGCTGCATTGCTTGGCTGTCAGACAGCCCCGTACCCACGCTGCATTGCTCGGCTGTCAACACGCACCGTAACCACGCTGCATTGCCGTCTGTCAGCACACACCGTACCCACGCTGCATTGCTCGGCTGTCAGACACGCACACCATACCCACGCTGCATTGCTTGGCTGTCAGACAGCACCTTACCCACGCTGCATTGCTTGGCTGTCAGACACACACCGACCCACGCGCATTGCTCTGGCTGTCAGACACCCCCCCGTACCCACGCTGCATTGCTGGCTGTCAGACACGACACCTTACCCACGCTGCATTGCTCGGCGGCCACACGCACCTAACCCACGCTGCATTGCCGGCTGTCAGACACACACACCGTACCCACGCTGCATTGCTCGCTGTAGACACGCACCTACCCACGCTGCTTGCTCGGCTGTCAGACACACGCCCTTACCCCGCTGCATTGCTCGGCTGTCAGACACGCACCGTACCCACGCTGCATTGCTCGGCTGTCAGACACGCACCTACCCCGCTGCATTGCTCGTCACACCACCGTCCCACGCTGCATTGCTCGCTGTCAGACACGCACCATACCCACGCTGCATTGCTCGGCTGTCAGACAGCACCTTACCCACGCTGCATGCTGGCTGTCGAACACACCGTACCCCGCTGCATTGCTCGCTGCAACAGCACCTACCCACGCTGCATTGCTCGCTGTCAGAAACGCAACCGTCCCCACGCTGCATTGCTCGGCTGTCAGACACGCACCTACCCACGCGCATTGCTTGGCTGTCAGACACGCACCGTACCCACGCTGCATTGCTCGCTGTCAGACACGCACCTTACCCACGCTGCATTGCTCGGCTGTCAGACACCACAACCGTCCCAGCTGCATTGCTCGGCTGTCAGACACGCACCGTACCCACGCTGCATTGCTCGGCTGTCAGACACGCACCGTACCCACGCTGCATTGCTTGGCTGTCAGACACGCACCTTACCCACGCTGCATTGCCGGCTGTCAGACACCACCTTACCCACGCTGCATTGCTTGCTGTCAGACACGCACCTTACCCACGCTGCATTGCTCGGCTGTCAGACACCCACCGTACCCACGCTGCATGGCTCGGCGTCAGGCATTGCACCTTACCCCACGCTTCATGCTCGGCTGTCAGACACACACCGTACCCACGCTGCATTGCTCGGCTGTCAGACACACACCTTACCCACGCTGCATTGCTTGGCTGTCAGACACGCACCTTACCCACGCTGCATTGCTTGGCTGTCAGACACGCACCGTACCCACGCTGCATTGCTCTGACTGTCAGACACCACCGTACCCCACGCTGCATTGCTTGGCTGTCAGACACGCACCGTACCCACGCTGCATGGCTGGCTGTCAGACACACGCACCGTACCCACGCTGCATTGCTCTGGCTGTCAGACACGACACCTTACCCACGCTGCATTGCTCGGCTGTCAACCCGCACCGTACCCACGTCTGCATTGCTTGCTGTCAGACACGCACCTACCCACGCTCATTGCTCGGCTGTCAGACACGCCCCTTACCCACGCTGCATTGCTCGGCTGTCAGACCAACACCGTACCCCGCTGCATTGCTTGGCTGTCAGACACACGCACCTTACCCACGCTGCATTGCTCTGCTGTCAGACACGCACTTACCCACGCTGAATTGCGCGTCTGTCAGACACACAACCTTACCCACGCTGCATTGCTTGGCTGCAGACATGCACCGTACCCACGCTGCATTGCTTGGCTGTCAGACACGCACCTTACCCACGCTGCATTGCTTGGCTGCAGACATGCACCTTACCCACGCTGCATTGCTCGGCTGTCAGACACGCACCGTACCCACGCTGCATTGCTCGGCTGTCAGACACGCACCGTACCCACGCTGCATTGCTTGGCTGTCAGACACGCACCATACCCACGCTGCATTGCTCGGCTGTCAGACACGCACCTTACCCACGCTGCATTGCTCGGCTGTCAGAAACGCACCGTACCTACGTTACAGATGCTGACATTTTGTAACCTGCGAGTAAGGAGATATTTTTTCCTTTTTTGGACTAGCTGAAAGCGTGTAGTTAAATTCCTTACCATATTTGGTCTCCTGGGATTGGTATGAGATTATTATACATTCCTCCTCTGTTTAGGTTATAAAAGGCCAACAGGTGTCTTTTGGTTGGGGCGTCTTGCAATTTAAATTTCAATCGCATACTTTCTTACACCTGCAACAGCAGCGGAACAAAGGGAACAGGCTTATTACCGAGCCATTGGAATGTTATTGACGGCTATGGGTCATACGCAAGTTATTCGTTATCCATAGACTTTGGGTGAGGCAACCCTGCCTATAGCCAATTAAAGATGCAATCCCGCATAGCTGACCAGAAAACCAGCCCTTTGAAAATAATTTAACAGTCAAACTCGCCTTCCTTAAACAAATCTAACCGTATTAATAGCAAACGAAGGACAGTTTTTATTTTTTTGGGAAAAATATGAAAGACCCTTTCTTTTTTTAGGGGGGAGTTTTTGACTGAATGGCGGAGTGTTTGTCAATCAAGTGTGTTCTTTAACCTTAGCCCTGACTGTACTTATTATCAAGCCAATATAGATAAGGGCAGGAGGGAGAGGGGGCATTGCCTGTGCAATCTCTTGTTGAACCCTCAGCGACTACAGACAAAAGGGAGCAGCCCGAGGAAATCAAACCCCCCCCCCCCCCCCCCCCCCCCCCCCGTTTACATATTAACTTTAAAAAATGATTTGCAAATACTTCCAGGTGCCAGATTCAGGTAGACCCAGATGTGACCCATTAACCACGTCATTGCGATTAGAACACACGGTACATAGGTGTCAGAATGAATGGACAAGCGCTGCAGTATTGCGGCTGCCAAAATCCCGCTAATGACGTCCTCGCTTCGCGCGTGCGAGGGATATTTTTAATATGTGTGAGGCACAATATTTTTGTGTTGTGAAGTTTTTTTTGCCCTTGGTTTTTTTTTTCTGTTGATCTATTTTCATGCCATATTTTTTATTTTATTTATTGAAAACCGTTATTAAGTGTTCTACGCAAATCTATGTCTGAGAGAAACTCATGGGAATTCTGACATCCTTTTTTTCTTCTACTTAGGGGTCCACCAGAAACTCTATATCGTCCCGGAAATGATCAGGCATTTGCCAGCCCCTTTACGCAGTCCTCTGCTATACGGCACCTCCTGGTGCTGGGGGAGACCTTATGGCCCATTCAACAGAATGGCGGAGCACCACTTAGTAAATATAGCCCCAATGTGTCATTTTCAAGTTAGATGTTGTAATATCTGATTTATGTGACACTAAGAGGCACAGGATTTGCCACCAGAAGAATGTTAATGGTTGGTTTATCAAAATATCAAATCAACCCCATCTCCATGTACTTGCAACTTTCCCAGAATCCCTCACCAGTTACATCCGGCAACATTTCAGAACATGATAACCTGTATAATAATGAAACGGGAAACCTACATTTGCCATACAGTAGGTTGAACTCCATGGACATAATGTCTTTTTTTTCCCCCAACC
The DNA here is from genome assembly GCA_036426205.1 of Ascaphus truei. Classification (NCBI taxonomy): domain Eukaryota; kingdom Metazoa; phylum Chordata; class Amphibia; order Anura; family Ascaphidae; genus Ascaphus; species Ascaphus truei. The sequence goes on along the minus strand of WSYH01009280.1, from coordinate 7,742 downwards.
TCATCTACTGTGTAACTGAAGCGCACACAGACACCGTTCTCACACGGTAGCACCTTTTAATGGCGATGCCAATCAAAAATAGAACATTCTATGCCAGAGGTGGGCAACTCCAGTCCTCAAGGGCCTGGCTGTCAGAATCAGCAACGTACACACCCACGCTGCATTGGCTTGGTTCAGATACGAACCGTCCCCACGCTGCATTGCTTGCTTCAGACACGCACCTACCACGCTGCATTGCTCGGCTGCAGACACTGCACCTTAACCACACGCTGCATTGCTTGGCTGTCAGACACGCCACCGTTACCCACGCTGCATTGCTCGGCTGTCAGACACACACCGTACCACGCTGCATTGCTCGGCTGTCAGACAGACCACCGTATCTACCCGCATTGCTCGGATGTCAGACACCACCTTACCCACGCTGCATTGCTCGGCTGTCAGACACGCACCGTACCCACGCTGCATTGCTCGGCTGTCGACACGCACCGTAACCCACGCGCATTGCTCGGCTGTCAGACACCACCTTATCCACGCTGCATTGCTCGGCTGTCGACACGCACCGTACCCACCCTGCATTGCTCGGCTGTCGACACGCACCTTACCCACGCTGCCATTGCTCGGCTGTCAGACATGCCACCTTACCCACGCTGCATTGCTTGGCTGTCAGACACGCCCATGCCCACGCTGCAATTGCTCGGCTGTCAGACACGCACCGTACCCACACTCTCTGCTTGCTCGCTGTCAGACACAGCACCGTACCCACGCTGCATTGCTCGGACTGTCAGACACGCACGTACCCACGCTGCATGCTTGGCTGTCAGACACCGCACCGTACCCACGCTGCATTGCTTGGCTGTCAGACACACAGCCCCGTACCCCGCTGCTGCTCGGCTGTCAGACACGCACCGTACCCGCCGCATTGCTTGGCTGTCAGACAGCACCTTACCCACGCTGCATTGCTCGGCTGCAGACACGCACCGTACCCACGCTCATTGCTCTCGGCTGTCAGACACCACCGTACCCCACGCTGCATTGCTCGGCTGTCAGACACACACCTACCACGCTGCATTGCTTGGCTGTCAGACATGCACCTTACCCCGCTGCATTGCTTGGCTGTCAACACGCACCTCACCCACGCTGCATTCTCGCTGTCAGACACGCACTTACCCACGCTGCATTGCTCAGCTGTCATCAGCCAACGACCGTACCCACCTGCATTGCTTGGCTGTCAGACACACACCTTACCACCCCCCCTAACCCCACTTCCACACCCACCCCCCCACCGCTTGCATTGCTCTGGCTGTCAGGACACACACCTTACCCACGGCGTCGTGCTGTTTCAGACACGCACCTTACCCACGCTGCATTGCTGGTGTCAGTACCACGCACCGCTTACCCACGCTGCATTGCTCGCTGTCAGACACGCACCACCACGCTGCATTGCTCGGTCTGTCAAAAGACCCGCAACCACCCACGCTGCATTGCTCGGCTGTCAGACACGCACCGTACCCACGCTGCATTGCTGGCTGTCAGACACGCACCGTACCCACGCTGCATTGCTGGCTGTCAGACACGCACCGTACCCACGCGCAGTCTCGGCTGTCGAGCACGCACCTTACCCCGCTTGCGCTCGGCCTTCAGACACGCACCGTACCCACCGCTGCATTGCTTGGCTGTCAGACACGCACCGCTTACCCACGCTGCATTGCTCGCTGCAGACACGCACCTTACCCACGCTGCAGTGCTCGGCTGTCAGACACGCACCTTACCCACGCTGCATGCTCGGCTGTCAGACACGCACCTTACCCCGCTCATGCCTTGGCTGCAGACACGCACCGTACCCACCTGCATGCTCGGCTGTCAGACACGCACCGTACCCACGCTGCATTGCTTGGGCTGTCAGACACGCACCGTACCCACGCTGCATTGCTTGGCTGTCAGACACGCACCGTACCCCGCTGCTGCATTGCTGGCTGTCAGACACGCACGTACCCACGCTGCATTGCTCGGCTGTCAGACAACGCACCGTACCCACGCTGCATTGCTCGACTGTCAGACACGCACCCTTACCCACGCTGCAGTTGCCTCGGCTGGCAGCACCACAACCGTCCCCCCACGCTGCATTGCTTGGCTGCAGACACGCACCTTACCACGCTGCATTGCACTACCTTATCCACCACCTGCATTGTCTGCTGTCAGACACGCACCGTACCCACGCTGCATTGCTCGACTGTCAGACACGCACCTTACCCACGCTGCATTGCTATCGGCTGTCAGACACCACCGTACCCACGCTGCTTGCTTGCTGCAGACACGCACTTACCCCGCTGCATTGCCTCGGCTGTCAGACACACCCGTTACCACGCATGCATTTCTCTCCTGTCAGACACGCCACCTACCACGCTGCATTGCTTGGCTTTCAGACACGCCCTTACCCACGCTGCATTGCTCGGCTGTCAGCCACACACCGTACCCACGCTGCATTGCTCGAGCTTCAGACACGCACCTACCCACGCTGCTTGCATTGCTGGCTTCAGACACGCACCGTACCCACGCTGCATTGGCTCAGGCTGTGCAGGACACACACCGTACCCACGCTGCATTGCTTGGCTGTCAACACCCCGTACCCACGCTGCTTGCTCTGGCTGTCAGACACACACCGCACCCCCGCTGCATTGCTCGCTGCAGACCCAGTACCCACGCTGCATTGCTTGCTGTCAGAACACGCACCGTATCTACCCTGCATTGCTCGGCTGTCAACACGCACCTACCCACGCTGCATTGCCGGCTGTCAGACACGCACCTACCCACGCTGCATTGCTCGGCTGTCACACGCACCGTACCTACCCCCTCCATTGCCCTGTCAGACACGCACCTTACCCACAGCTGCATTGTCTCGCTGTCAGACAGCACCGTTACCCACGCTGCATTGCTTGGCTGTCAGACACACCACCGTGCCCCACGCATGCTTGCTGCGGCTGCAGACACGCAACCTACCCACGGCTGCCGTGCTGCTGTCAGACACACACCGTACCCACAGCTGCATTGCTCGGCTGTCAGACACACACCTTACCCACGCTGCATTGCTGGCTGTCAGACTGCACCCTTACCCACCTGTCCTTGCTGTGGCTGTCAGACACGCACCTTACCCACGCTGCATTGCTCGGCGTCGACGCACTACCACCAGTCTGATGCCGGCTGTCAACACGCACCTTACCCACGCTGCATTGCTGGCTGTCAGACACCACCTTACCCACGCTGCATTGCTTGGCTGTCAGACACGCCCGTGCCCACGCTGCATTGTGGCTCGTCTGTCAGACACGCACCTTACCCACGTGCACTTGCTCGGCTGTCAGACACGCACCGTACCCACGCTGCATTTGCTCGCTGTCAGACACGCACCGTACCCACCTGCATTGCTCGGCTCAGACACGCACCTTACCCACGCTGCATTGCTCGCTGTCGACATTCATTACCACGCTGCATTTGCGGCTGTCAGACACCACCGTGCCCACGCTGCATTGCTCGCCTGTCAACACCACCGTACCCACGCTGCATTGCTCGCTGTCAGACACACACCGTACCCCACGCTGCATTGCTCGGCTGTCAGACACGCACCGTACCCACGCTGCATGCTGGCTGTCAGACACACACCGTACCCACTCTGCATTGCTTCGGCTGTCAGACACCACGTAACCCACTTGCATTGCTTGGCTGTCAGACATGCACCTTACCCACGCTGCACTGCTCCTGCAGACACGCACCGTACCCACGCTGCATTGCTCGGTCTGATCACACACACCTTACCCACGCTGCATTGCTCGGCTGTCAGACACACACCTTACCCCCCTGCATTGCTCTGGCTGTCAGACACCACCTTACCCACGCTGCATTGCTTGCTGCTGTCAGACACGCACCTTACCCACGCTGCTTGCTCGGCTGTCAGACACGCACCGTACCCACGCTGTATTGCTTGGCTGTCAGACAACACACCGTACCACGCTGCATTGCTCGGACTGTCAGACACGCACCTTACCCCACGCTGCATTGCTTGGCTGTCAGACACCACCGTGCCCCGTGCATTGCTCGGCTGTCAGACACGCACCCTTACCCACGCTGCATTGCTTGGCTGTCAGACACGCACCTTACCCACGCTGCATTGCTTGGCTGTCAGACACGCACCGTGCCCACGCTGCATTGCTCGGCTGTCAGACACGCACCTTACCCACGCTGCATTGCTCGGCTGTCAGACACGCACCTTACCCACGCTGCATTGCTTGGCTGTCAGACACGCACCGTGCCCACGCTGCATTGCTCGGCTGTCAGACACGCACCTTACCCACGCTGCATTGCTTGGCTGTCAGACACGCACCGTACCCACGCTGCATTGCTCGGCTGTCAGACACACACCGTACCCACGCTGCATTGCTCGCTTCAACCGCACCGTACCCACGCTGCATTGCGTTGCTGTCAGACACGCAGCCTACCCCGCTGCATTGCTCGGCTGTCAGACACAAAACACCGTACCCCCTGCATTGCTTGGCTGTCAGACATGCACCGTACCCACGCTGCATTGCTCGCTGTCAGACACACCCTTACCCACGCTGCATTGCTTGGCTGTCAGACACCACCTGTACCCACCGCTGCATTGCTTGCTTCAGACACGCACCTTACCCACGCTGCATTGCTCGGTCTGTCAGACACGCCCTTACCCACGCTGCATTGCTCGGCTGTCAACACGCCGTACCCACCCTGCATTGCTTGGCTGTCGACACACACCGTACCCACGCTGCATTGCTGGCTGTCAGACACGCACCTACCCCAGCTGCATTGCTTGGCTGTCAGACACACACACCGTACCCACGCTGCAATTGCTCGGCTGTCAGACACGCACCGTACCCACGCTGCATTGCTTGGCTGTCAGACACGCACCGTACCCACGCTGCATTGCTCGGCTGTCAGACACGCACCGTACCCACGCTGCATTGCTTGGCTGCAGACATGCACCTTACCCACGCGCATTGCCGGCTGTCAGAAACGCACCATACCCACACTGCATTGCTCGGCTTGTCAGAACGCACTACCCACGCTGCATGCCTCGGCTGTCCGAAACGCACCGTACCACGCTGCATTGCTCGGCTGTCAGACACGCACCTTACCCACGCTGCATTGCTCGGCTGTCAGACACGCACCTTACCCACGATGCATTGCTCGGCTGTCAGACACGCACCTTACCCACGCTGCATTGCTTGGCTGTCAGACACGCACCGTACCCACGCTGCATTGCTCGGCTGTCAGACACGCACCGTACCCACGCTGCATTGCTTGGCTGTCAGACACGCACCGTACCCACGCTGCATTGCTTGGCTGTCAGACACGCACCGTACCCACGCTGCATTGCTCGGCTGTCAGACATGCACCTTACCCACGCTGCATTGCTCGGCTGTCAGACACGCACCTTACCCACGCTGCATTGCTTGGCTGCAGACATGCACCTTACCCACGCTGCATTGCTTGGCTGTCAGACATGCACCTTACCCACGCTGCATTGCTCGGCTGTCAGACACGCACCTTACCCACGCTGCATTGCTTGCTGCAGACATGCACCGTACCCACGCTGCATTGCTTGGCTGTCAGACACGCACTTACCCCACGCTGCATTGCTGCTGCAGACATGCACCTTACCCACGCTGCATGCTCGCTGTCAGACACCACCGTACCCACGCTGCATGCTCGGCTGTCAGACACGCACCGTACCCACGCTGCATTGCTTGGCTGTCAGACACGCACCGTACCCACGCTGCATTGCTCGGCTGTCAGAAACGCACCTTACCCACGCTGCGATTGCTCGGCTGTCAGAAACGCACCGTACCTACGTTACAGATGCTGACATTTTGTAACCTGCGAGTAAGGAGATATTTTTTCTTTTTTGGACTAGCTGAAAGCGTGTAGTGTAAATCCTTACCATATTTGGTCTCCTGGGATTGGTATGAGATTATTATACATTCCTCTGTTTAGGTTATAAAAGGCCAACAGGTGTCTTTTGGTTGGGGCGTCTTGCAATTTAAATTTCAATCGCATACTTTCTTCACCTGCAACAGCAGCGGAACAAGGGAACAGGCTTATTACCGAGCCATTGAATTTATTGACGGCTATGGGTCATACGCAAGTTATTCGTTATCCATAGACTTTGGGTGAGGCAACCCTGCCTATAGCAATTAAAGATGCAATCCGCATAGCTGACCAGAAAACCAGCCCTTTGAAAATAATTAACAGTCAAACTCGCCTTCCTTAACAAATCTAACCGTATAATAGCAAACGAAGGACAGTTTTTTTTTTTTGGGAAAAATAATGAAAGACCCTTTCTTTTTTAGGGGGGAGTTTTTGACTGAATGGCGGAGTGTTGTCAATCAAGTGTGTTCTTTAACCTTAGCCCTGACTGTACTTATTATCAAGCCAATATAGAAGGGCAGGAGGGAGAGGGGGCATTGCCTTGCAATCTCTTGTTGAAACCCTCAGCGACTACAGACAAAGGGAGCAGCCCGAGGAAATCAAACCCCCCCCCCCCCTCTCAGCTCCGCACGTTTACATATTAACTTTAAAAATGATTTGCAAATACTTCCAGGTGCCAGATTCAGGTAGACCCAGATGTGACCATTAACCACGTCATTGCGATTAGAACACACGGTACATAGGTGTCAGAATGAATGGACAAGCGCTGCAGTATGTCGGCTGCCAAAATCCCGCTAATGACGTCTCGCGCTTCGCGCGTGCGAGGGATATTTTTAATATGTGTGAGGCACAATTTTTTGTGTGTGAAGTTTTTTGTTGCCCTTGGTTTTTTTTTCTGTTGATCTATTTTCATGCCATATTTTTTATTTTATTTATTGAAAACCGTATTAAGTGTTCTACGCAAATCTATGTCTGAGAGAAACTCATGGGAATTCTGACATCCTTTTTTCTTCTACTTAGGGGTCCAACACAGAACTCTATATCGTCCGGAAATGATCAGGCATTTGCCAGCCCCTTTACGCAGTCCTCTGCTATACGGCACCTCCTGGTGCTGGGGGAGACCTTATGGCCCATTCACACAAATGGCGGAGCACCACTTAGTAAATATAGCCCCAATGTGTCATTTTCAAGTTAGATGTTGTAATATTGATTTATGTGACACTAAGAGGCACAGGATTTGCCACCAGAAGAATGTTATGGTGGTTTATCAAAATATCAAATCAACCCCATCTCCATGTACTTGCAACTTTCCCAGAATCCCTCACCAGTTACATCCGGCAACATTCAGAACATGATAACCTGTATATAATGAAACGGGAAACCTACATTTGCCATACAGTAGGTTGAACTCCATGGACATAATGTCTTTTTTTTCCCCCCACCTCATCTACTGTGTAACTGAAGCGCACACAGACACCGTTCTCACACGGTAGCACCTTTATGGCGATGCCAATCAAAAATAGAACATTCTATGCCAGAGGTGGGCAACTCCAGTCCTCAAGGGCCACCAACAGGTCAGGTACTCGGGAATTCCCTGCTCAGCACAGGGGTTCATCGCACGGAGACTGAGCAGAGATCAGCTTGAGTGCAGCCACCTATGCTGCTGAAGCAGGGACATCCCGAGTACCTGACCTGTTGGTGTCCCTTGAGGGTGGTTGCCCACCCCTGTCCTATAAACCTCACAAATGTAACCTTCTGACCAAGCACATCAATGAGAATCATTATATTAT